>AWOL01S0162156.1:0-10571 GCA_000715115.1 Nicotiana otophora | reverse complement strand
TCCCAAAAGTACATGCTATAACATTCCCAATTTGTCGGCTTTCGATGAAACATTATTTTCTTCATTTCCTTTAGCTTCTAAACCTTCCAACCCTCTTTGTACTTGTTTTTCATGATATTCAATATTTGTAACTTCCGAGGTAACATGATTAAATTTATTTATATATTTTCAAAGATGATCGCATTTTTGGGTCCTACATTAGTTTGCTCACGATGCAGCTTTACCTACAAAACAATATAGGGTGTAACACTACGGAACCCTTAGGAAAAAGTTTACTCTCTTGTACTCTATCGTGCGGAATTTATTCAGCTTAGAACATAACTCCTTGAATTCCTTTCACGCATTCGTATGTGCACATGAGCGCTCGGTATCAATTGTGCATCGCCGGCTTGTGATTCTATGAACAAGGTTGAGCTGTGTATTCTGTGTTGTGATGGTGGCCCAGTCTGGAGGACTTGAGGCCATGGTTAGACTGTAGCTTAGGCTCAGTAGCTTCAGTTGTAACCTATATATTTGGACTCATATGTCTGATAATGTCCCTACGAGTGGAATTGTGGCTCGAAGAGCAGTGAAATGGCTTTGTGGTGAGTATGACGTAACTGCGGGAAGTGGTAAGACTATGTAAATGTGACGAGAAGTGTTTTCTTGAAATGTAAAGGAAGGACATTGGGTGCTTGACTTTTGTTTTGATGCGATGTACCATCTCGAGCGTGAATGTTTTGAAGGATCTTTTACATTGTTAAATTTTGGGGCAAATTAAATTCTCATGTCTGTCAATGAGTTTGAACTTAAGAAGNACGACCCGAACAGGCCTAGTTTTGGATTCTCGTTTAAGCAAGTAGGTGACAGTCTGTGCAGTCTCGGAAAAATATTCATATCTCCCTACTCTGATATCGTATTGACAAACGGTTTAATGCGTTGGAAAATAGACTCATAGATATTTAATTAGATAGGTGGAACACCCCATAACTCTAAGTATATTGGGAGAAAATTGCAGTTACATTTGACCCAAAGTTTCAGTAACATTTATGAACGTAACTTGTGATGACTTTCATCGACTTTTGTTCCACCACTTGCTTGACATCAAAACATAACATACGACTATCATATGAATAACCTAACGCGTAACATAACCTTCTTATTATGTAAAACACCCTGGTCTCGTCCCAAAAGTACATGCTATAACATTCCCAATTTGTCGGCTTTCGATGAAACATTATTTTCTTCATTTCCTTTAGCTTCTAAACCTTCCAACCCTCTTTGTACTTGTTTTTCATGATATTCAATATTTGTAACTTCCGAGGTAACATGATTAAATTTATTTATATATTTTCAAAGATGATCGCATTTTTGGGTCCTACATTAGTTTGCTCACGATGCAGCTTTACCTACAAAACAATATAGGGTGTAACACTACGGAACCCTTAGGAAAAAGTTTACTCTCTTGTACTCTATCGTGCGGAATTTATTCAGCTTAGAACATAACTCCTTGAATTCCTTTCACGCATTCGTATGTGCACATGAGCGCTCGGTATCAATTGTGCATCGCCGGCTTGTGATTCTATGAACAAGGTTGAGCTGTGTATTCTGTGTTGTGATGGTGGCCCAGTCTGGAGGACTTGAGGCCATGGTTAGACTGTAGCTTAGGCTCAGTAGCTTCAGTTGTAACCTATATATTTGGACTCATATGTCTGATAATGTCCCTACGAGTGGAATTGTGGCTCGAAGAGCAGTGAAATGGCTTTGTGGTGAGTATGACGTAACTGCGGGAAGTGGTAAGACTATGTAAATGTGACGAGAAGTGTTTTCTTGAAATGTAAAGGAAGGACATTGGGTGCTTGACTTTTGTTTTGATGCGATGTACCATCTCGAGCGTGAATGTTTTGAAGGATCTTTTACATTGTTAAATTTTGGGGCAAATTAAATTCTCATGTCTGTCAATGAGTTTGAACTTAAGAAGATAAGTGGTTGTGTAGTAATGGGGGTCGCGAATGGGTATTTTGATGTTTATGCCTCATGAAAGATAATCTTTGAAGAGACTTAGAGTCGGTAACCTTCTATTGGTTCTGGTACGACAGAGATGCATTTCGAGTTGATGCATCAACTGGGCAGCAAAGTATGAGGGAAGACATGACGGAAAGTGTTTTGCGGTGGTTGAAGTACTAGCGGGTCAAGTAGGAGAAGTAGAGGTTGAGAAGTTTCTTAAAGGAGATGATTTAACCGAAGTAATAGTGATAGATTAGCATATGAATTCACTGGTAGGGTAGTCGTGCGCCTTGAAAAAGTGTAGAATGGTGTGGAATCGTGTTAGTATGTGATTTGACCTGCAGACTCTATTTGGAGTGATGGTTACTGTATAAAGGAAGATTTAATATGGCAGAAAGGAGTGTGTTTGAAATGAAGAGACACGTGAAGATCTGATTATCGTGTCAGGTGCAATATGACTTGAGTTCGGAAGGTATTGTTGAACGTACAATTGATGTCAATAGGGAAAGTGAAGATTTATATAAATGGTGGGTTAGCATGAACTCAGGAGCATTTACGGATTTCATGGTCGTTGCACTCAGTGCAGTGTCATTGGGAGATGTCGGTAAGGAATTCCACAGCTGGGTTATCTCCTGTGTGCAGCTAGCAGTGGCGTGATGTTGATAAAGCTTTTGCAAGGAATATTACTAGCTACCCGGTAAGAGTTCGCGTGTGTGATTGTGGCTGGCGATTCGGAATCTTTATGAGAAGCTTAACAAAAGACTTCGAGAAGTTTGGCGGGTTAACGATGCGGGATCTTTGTAATTGAGAAGGAGAAATCCTTGCAGGTTCTAATTTTATATAATTGCAGCTTGAGGCTAAGTGGTGGGAGTTTGCTAACGACGAGTTGATTGCACAGTTATGTGTCGTATTAGTTTTGGTTTGGGGTATACTGGTGAATCAGTTATGACTTGCATAGGTCGATATCGAGGATGACTCGGGTAAAGAAATTTCTGGACACAAGTTGTATTACACTCTATGGTTATAGGAGGACCATAAAATAATTAAGTGGTTATTCACGAAGAATGTAGTGTATATAGAGCGATGATTTGCTCGGTTGCGTAGGAGTGTGGGTTACTCTTTATTTCCCTTAGGTGTTGGTGTGCTAATGGGGCACAGGTCGTTTAGGTCCGTTTGGTCGGTTAATTCGAGATTTGAGTAGAGTGGATGATTCTCAAGAATGGTTCTAATGGATTCAAGATTTATATGTAGAGATTTGGAATTTTCACAATATATATATATGCCTAGAAAACTGGGAGTTACATTAAATGGTGTCGAGACTCGTGGCATTTTATATCATTGCGAATTATGCATTTCAGTATCAAGAAGGTGAAGGAAATAGTGTTAAGTTCACATAAGGTCTCATCGGAGTAAGCATTTTGATTGTGAAATCTTTAGGATACATAAAAAGGGAATTCAGCGGCTTATAAGCCTTAGGGCGGTGTGATTCTATGCTAGAGTTCGTGGGGAAAGTTTTAGTTAAGGATAATAGTGTTCTAACATGGAAATAAAATAGCAATTTGAAGGCAATTTGTAAAGGACTTGGAGAAATAGGACAATTTGGTAGTAGGTCGGGGTAGCACAGTAATGGGTATGATCGGTTATTTGTGTACTTATGACGTGGCTAGTATCTGCAGGTGTTTCGTGGAAATGCTCCCGGATTTGGCAACCTGGGTGGCTTGGTGAAGTTAGAGGAATTCGGTTTAGATAGCTTGGTTATGTGCAAATGGATTTCAAAGTTTTCATGATATTTTCTACCATGGTTTTAATCGAATATTTTCTACCGGTGTACGGAACGTGTTGTGTGTTATCATTTTCTCATAGAAAGAAGCAAGAAAGAAGTTTCTGACTAATAAGGTATGTAATTTTCTAATGACTCAGAGTTGATAATAGATTTCTTATGCTTGTCACATGATGGCATAATAGATGTAGTGTATTGTGCGGGAATAGGATTTACATGTATAAGGTCATAGTTCAGTTTTGAAGGGAAGGACATAAATTCTTAGGCAGCATGGACGGTTTCAGATGACTAGGTAAATGATATTACTATTTGGTATGGCTTGATGAGAGTGTACATTTCAGAAGGGGCAGTGTGTTTTGATTTATGGGAACTTCACTGGTATTGTGGCACTCTCCCGGTTGATCAACTGTTGATATTCAAATTTTTTCCAGGTGGCACGGAAAAATTTTTAAAGTATTTCTCGTGGGATGATTGTGTATGAGAGAGGTGTTAGGCATTCGGGCAGTGTAGGTAGAATCAAATATGGTGATTCATGTGTTTTATGGAATTGGAGATTGGGAGTTCTCAAGAGAAAATTGTTTCATGGTTGTGGATTGTGAAGTTGTGGCCGGAGCTAGCCAGATGGTAGAATGTTTTATGATTCAGTCATTGTGGACTTTCGTAGGTTATTTATTGTGATTAGTTGGTTACAAGAACATATGGAGCGGTTCTATTGTGGCCTTATAGCGGAATTGGACAGAGAATAGTATTGGATATTCCTTGGTTGATGGCATATTGGTCATGTTCTTTAGGGTTTTTTGTGGCATGGTGTCGTTGCTTCTCCGTGGTTATGGTAATGCACTTTGGGTACTTGATGTCCAATTGCGCATGGTTATTGATTTTAGCAGGGTGGCTTGAGGTGTCTCATATTGACCGGTATTTAGGGTCACGTATTGCAGTAAAGTTATGTGGAAATATGATCCTTTGTGTAAGATTCGTGCGTTATGGGTCTGCGGTGTGTGATGGGTTCTTAGCATTGCATCGGGGTGGTACCAGTCGAGCTTGCGGAACGGTTCTCTTATTTGGGTCATTGTTACGATTGGGTACACGGATTGCACGGGTTGTGGCTTTAGATTGTATTGATGTGTCATGTCACTAGAATGGTCGTGTGGGATAAGACGAGGTCATTGGGCCTAGAATGGATGCTATCGGATTTGATTATGGTATAATCGGGAGGATAATATTGGAAGTCGGCTTTGAAATTGTTTATAGCTCTTTAGATGAAACGGGAGCTCCATGACCTGTTGGTCTAATGAATGGTTATGAATTTGGTATGTTTCTTTCATCATCTGCAGTGTACGAAGGTTTTGAAATAAGGTTTTGTCTGATATGAGGTTATTACCGGCACTGGGTTGATTTGTGTCGATATTGTGATTAGAAATCATTGCTTTGATCATTTGAGCTATGCGGTATTTGAATTTGAGTATTTGAGTTATGGTTACGGCTTTTGGTACAGATTGTTCATACTTATACGGTATGTAGATGCAGACTTCTCATCTTATAGAAAATTTCGGATGTTGGAAATTTGATTCGAAGGCTTATGGGCTAGGTTGAATTTAGAAATTTTAGTTATGTTGTGCTATCGGACATGTATGGGATATGGTGACGTGGGATCACCTTCGGGTATGTGCATGGGAAAGTTACACACCGATTTGATGGCTTTTGGAACAACTCTGGGCACATTCGAGGACGAACGTATGTTTAAGTGGGGGAGGATGTAACGACCCGACCGGTCGTTTTGAACATTTGCATTTCATTCGGTTGTTTGAGGGCATGAGTAGCTCCGTATGATGTACTTTGACTTGTGTGAATCGTCTTCGGAATCGAATTGGAAGAAAGAATTTCATTGTTGAAACTTTAAATTGGGAGAGTTCACCAAAATTTGACTCTTTAGCATTTGACCTCGGATTGGAATTCTGATGGTTCCATTAGCTTCGTTAGGTGATTTTGGACTTAGGAGCGCGACCGGAATGTAATTTGGAGGCTCGTGGTAGAATTACGCTTGAATTGGCAAAAGTTAGAAATTCGGCAATTTCGGTCGGAAGTGGAAAAATTGATATCGGGGGCGGAATGGAATTACAGAAGTTGGAGTAGGTTCGTAGTGTCATTTGTGACGTGTGTCAAAATATTGAGGTCATTCGGACGTGGTTTGGTTGGTTTCGGCATCGGTTGCCGAATTTGAAAATTTAGACGTTCTTAGGCTTGAATCCGAAGGTAATTTGGTGTTTGGATGTTGTTTTGAGTGATTCGAAGGTTTGACTAAGTTTGTATGTTGATATATGACTTGTTGGTATTTTTGGTTGAGGTCCTGAAGGCCTCGAGGTGATTCCGGGTGGTTAACGGATTTGTCAAAGTTGGAAACTGCAGTTAAAGTTGTTGCTACTGCTATTTCTGCACCTGTGGAAGGAGGAGTCGCAGGTGCGAGGTCGCTGGTACATTTTGGGAAGCCACAGATGCGGAAATGGAAGGCCGATGCTGGGAACACAGGTGCAAAGAATTGTCCGCATCTGCGAGCCCGCAGGGGGCAGATGCGGAAAGGAAGAGTTGGGCCACTTCCACAGAAGCTGATGTGCTACGCAGGGGCATGCCCGCAAGTGCGGAACCTGGGGTCGCAGGTGCAGAATTGAGGTCTTAAGTGGTTTTAGCAGGTGCGAGGATTCTACCGCAGGTGTAGTTCCGCAGGAGTGGACATATGGCCGCAGGTGCGACTGTGCTGGGCAGAAAACCCCAGCTCGTGTGTTTTGTCTTCATTTTTCCATTTTTGGATTTGAGAAAATCGGGAGAGAGGCAATGTTTTGAATGTTTTCAAGGAGCAATGTTGTGGTAAGTGATTCTATCCCATAGTGGTATACATTTCGTAAATCTATGGCCTTGTTCATCATTAATTAGTAGGATTTTGGAGTGAAAGTAGGGGGTTAGGGCTTGGAATTCTTAAGAGTTTAATTTAAGGATTTGAGGGATCAAACGATGTCGGATTTTGATGAATTTGCTATGGTTAGACTCGTGAGTGAATGAGCTTTCTAGTTTTGTAAATTTTGTCAGATTTCGAGACGTGGGCCCGTGGACGAGTTTGAGCCAATTTCAGGTTTTGGTCTAATTTGATAGTTTTTCTTGTGGAATTCATTCCATTAGCGTATACTGATGGTATTGTACTGATTGTAAATAGAATTGGAGCATTTGGAGGCTGAGTCCATAGGCAAGAGCATTGCGGGGTAGAGATTTGACCGGTTAGAGGTAAGTAACGATTGTAAATCTAATCCTGAGGGTACGAAATCCCAGATTTTGTATCATTCTACTATTGTTTAGTGATGCACATGCTAGGTGACGGGCGTGTGGGTGTGCACTGTTGGGAATTGTGACTTGATCCGTCCCGTAGCAACTTTAAAGTTGCATACTTTGTTGAAACTATATGATACTTATATGTTTTAGAAAGCATTTCTGTAAATTGGGCTGAATGCCATATCTGGGCCTTGCACCAGTGCTATTTGGACTCTTAGGGGCTTTTTCTTACTATCCTCACATTATTTTCGATTGAAAATCTATACTCAGTCATCTTTATACTTGTTTACCACATAACTCAGTTTTAAGACTCTATTTTGATGCATATAAATGTTTTGGGCCGAATGCCCTGTTTTACTGAAATGCCTGAGTGGCTTGAGAGGTTTTTGACTGAGTGAGGTCGAGGGCCTGATTTGCGAGAATATTTATGGGATCGGGATGTACGCCGTATCATGTTGTTATCGGCCGAGGGTCTGATTGTGAGGATGAGTGTGGATCGGGGCTTCACGTCTGCAGCATACTTTATTATTATAGCACATGAGTTGTCCGTGCAGATTATAGCGCTTGGGATAAAGGAGCCCCTCTAGAGTCTGCACACACACCCAGTGAGCGCAGGTACCTACTGAGTGCGAGTGCCGAGTGTCGAGTGCTGGGTGACTAGGAGGCATGAGTGATTGTGAGGTATGCCAGAGTGGCAAGAGTGATTGTGAGGTATGCCCAAGTGGCAAGAGTAATTGTGAGGTATGTCCGAGTGGCACGAGTGACTGTGAGGTTTCTCGAGGGGCTGTTTATGATTTCATCATTTTGCTCACATTTGTATTTTTCCTCTGTTGAAAACTGTTGAAAAATATCTTTAAATGATTTTACTGGAACTGGGTTTAAACGAGATATTTTGATTCAAATCCTGATTTTAAAAGTATGAGATATTCTACTGAGATTTTCTTGATATGAACGTTATATGCTAGATTGCTCGTCGCTATTGCTTAGTTTTTATTTATTGTTGTTACTTACTGAGTTGGCGTACTCACATTACTCCCTGCACCTTGTGTGCAGATCCAGGTGTAGCTGGACACTGTAGCGATTGTTAATTATTCTGGTTGCAGATTTTTCCTCGGAGATAGCAAGGTAGCTGCTTGGCGATCACAGCCCCTGCTCTTCTCCCTCTTATCTTCCTCTAGTTGTATTTAGCTATTTTCCACGCTGAGTTAGCCTTGATATTGTTAGATAAATTGTAGTAGATGCTCATAACTAGTGATACCCGATGTCGCACTTTTTCTTCCGTACTTTTATTTTGATTTGAACTCCCTTACGATGGTTTTTATGTTACATAACATTAAAATTATCTTTGAAATGAAAATATCGGTTTGTTTTGGAAATGAGTCGCCTTGCCTAGTTCTACGATAGGCTCCATCACGACAGGGCTTAGTTTGGGTCGTGACACAAGATCAGGTGTGATGTTGTACTTATCACAACCAAGCATTGTCCCAGGCCTTCCAAATCAACATATGACCTCATCCGCAATCAACAGAATGTCATACTTCTTGAGAACAACTTGGATCTAAAAAAGAATAGGAAGAGTTATTACTTCAGCTATTTGTAAGTATGAACACTAGGATGGTATATTCATTGTTTACTTTTTTTATCTGGTATATATCGATTATGTGCTGATTATATATAATTATACATTTATACACATATTATACATATAAGCTGTATATATAAGCTGTATATATATATTATACATCTTACGCTTGTTTTCAATTAAAGTGGTTGAACGGGCGTTTTTAACCCCTAGTCCAACTCCAGCAACTCACCACCCATACCCATTTAATTAATCCGCCCCAATCCCTCTTTAAAATCCTGGCCGTTGATCTCTAAGATCAACGACCCATAATCAACCTACCCTTTTAAATTACCCAACCCCAAACCCTCATCTCATTTCCCTCTAACCCGCCGCCCTGAAACCCTCCCCTTTCTCTGAAGAACACCTAATCGCCTCCTTCCTAATACTCTTCGAATCCATCTCAAACATGGATTCTTTTCACGATCTGCTTACCTTATTTGTATTATCTCGTTAACATTCACCCGTTCGTGGTGTTACTTAGTACTTGCCCGATTTTGGCAAGTAGTACCTCTCCGAATCAAGTGTAATCATCCTCAACCTACAAGATTCAGACGAAAATCCTTTTGTATACACTCTCAACAGGATTATGTGGGTTTGATTCACCGAGATTCTTGGCTAATCTTTTGACCATTTGCCAGCTAGGGTTTGTCCGATTTTATTGTTTTTACCTATTCGACTCGAAATAGGCTATGCATGTGACTTTCCTTGTTCCTACTTAAATTTGACTGATTTGTTGCCCTATTTATGTTTAATTGATTGTTTTCCATATTTGTTCTTCCAATTTCTGTCACTATATAAACCCATCCCAAGTCCCCTTTAAGACAGACTTTAAAATCGATTTGCTTCACTAAAAATTGGGGTTTTGCTACTCTATAGCTCTGTATTCTGTATTGGCCGGCTGAAAGCCAAGGCCATTAACACCTTGTTACTTAACCTGTTCTTGGTGCGAGCATTGCCCTGAGTTTATCGAAGCTCCATGGAACTTTGACTTAGGCCGATTTATTTCCAGCAGACCCAGCCACATCTCAGGTCTTCAATTCAAAACAAGCCAAAAAACACTTGGCCCAAACTCATTCTTCTATATTTTTTATTTAATGAAAAAACAAATCTAACTAAAATAGAAAACATTTTATTAAAAAAATAATCTCAAAACAAAAATCAAACATTTGCACTACAAATTAAAATTAAACTAAACAAAAAATAAATAAAAAGTTCTAAAATCACTTGGAAACTTAGGGAGGGCCAATATTTAGATGTTTACACTTTAAAATTGAGTTAATACCCTAAAACCTCATTTCACTATCAACCTTTTGTGAGTTACCTACTTAAATTATAGGGTGTCCTCAAAACCCACCTAAACTATTTTTCCCTTCATATTAAAACCCCTCGGCATAATGTGTATAATAACTCGTCAAAGAGCGCGTGAAGGCTCAAAAAATGCCATCAAAATGGCCCATCTGACAGTTTGTAATGACTAATTAGCCATATACTTTTTAAAATTTTCTCCTCATTCTCTTACATTTTTCACCTTTTATTTCAATTTTCTACCTTTCTTCCTCATTTTTTCATCTTTCCTCGTCCGTTTTCCATACTGATTTCCTCTAAAAACCCTCTAACTCACTTGTTCTTCTAAAATTATTTATTCTTTTTTTAGTCTACTTTTATTTCTTACCTATATTATTGAAATAACACCTGCTTAAATCTTCTTATTAAATCTAACACTTTGTAGAGAATAAAGTTGGCCGATTGATTTCTTTTTTGGGGTATATAATTTAGGGGGTTTTGGGGGCACCCTATAACTTAAGTAGGTAACTTAGAAAAAGTTAATAGTTAAAGGGGATTTAGGGTATTAACTCTTTAAAA
>AWOL01S0162140.1:0-19027 GCA_000715115.1 Nicotiana otophora | reverse complement strand
GCCAGGCCAGATGTTGTTACTTCAAATACAGTGATCACAGGAATTGTCTCAGTCTGCCGCATAGATGCTTCTGTATTATGTGACCCTAGTTCCACTTATTCGTATGTATCATCATATTTTGCTCATTATCTAGGTATGCCCCGTGAGTCCTTAGTTTCATCTGTTCATGTATCTACACCAGTGGGCGATACTATTGTTGTGGATCGTGTATATCGGTCACGTGTAGTGATTATTGGGGGATTGGAGACTAGAGTTGATCTCTTATTGCTTAGTATGGTTGATTTCGACGTGATCTTAGGTATGGATTGGTTGTCTCCATGTCATGATGTTATGGATTGTCACGCTAAGACCATGATGTTGGCGATGCCGGGGTTGTCAAGGATCGAGTAGAGAGGTTCTCTAGACTATGTTCCCAGCAGAGTGATTTCATATTTGAAGGCCCAACGGATGGTTGGGAGGGGTTGTTTATCTTATTTGGCCTTTGTGAGAGATATTTGTGTTTATACCCCTACTATTGACTATGTTCCAGTGGTGCGAGATTTCCCTGGATGTGTTTCCTATAGACCTACCGGGCATGCAGCCCAACAGGGATATTGACTTTGGTATTGACTTGGTGCCGGGCACTCAACCTATTTCTATTCCACCATATCGTATGGCACCAGCTGAGTTGAAGGAATTGAAAGAGCGGCTTCAGGAACTTCTTGATAAGGGGTTTATTAGACCCAGTGTGTCGCCTTGGGGTTCACCATTTCTATTTCTGAAGAAGAAGGATGGTACTATGCGGATGTGCATCGATTATAGGCAATTGAACAAAGTTACAATCAAGAACAAGTATCCTTTGTCGCGCATTGATGATCTATTTGACCAGCTTGAGGGAGAGAGGGTTTTCTCTATGATCGATTTGAGGTCTGGGTATCACCAGTTGAAGATTCTGGACTCGGATATTCTAAAGACAACATTCAGGACCTGTCATTATGAGTTCCTTGTCATGTCTTTTGGGATGACCAACGCCCCAGTAGCATTTATGCATTTGATGAACAGTGCATTTCAGCCTTATCTCGACTCATTTGTCATAGTATTCATTGATGATATCCTGGCGTACTCTCGTATCCAGGAGGAGCATGCCTAGCATTTGAGGTAGCGGTTGAGAGAGGAGAAGCTTTATGCCAAGTTCTCCAAGTGTGAGTTTTGTCTTAGTTCAGTGGCGTTCTTGGGCCACGTGGTGTCCAGTGAGGGGATTCATGTGGATCCAAAGAGGATAAAAGTGGTTCAGAGTTGGCCCAGACCGTCCTCAGCTACGAAGATTCAGAGCTTTCTCGGCTTTGCCAGTTATTATCATCCCTTCATGGAGGATTTCTCGTCTATTACATCGCCTTTGACCAAATTGACCCAAAAGGGTGCCACTTTCAGGTGGTCAGATGAGTGTGAAGAGAGCTTTCGGAAGCTTAAGACTGCCTTGACCTCAGCTCCAGTTCTAGTTTTTCCTTCAGCTTAAGGCTCTTATACAGTGTATTGTGATGCTTCCCGGATCGCTATTGGGTATGTCTTGATGCAGGAGGGTAGAGTGATTGCATATGTTTCGCGTCAGTTGAAGCCTCATGAGAAAAACTACCATGTTCATTATTTGGAGTTGGATGTCATCGTTCATGCATTAAAGATTTGGAGGCATTATCTATACGGTATGTCTTGTGAGGTATTTACGGATCATCGGAGCCTCCAGCACTTGTTCAGCATGGTGATGCCAGAGATGTTACTATTAGGTATGATAAGGTGTTGAGGATGCAGGGTCGGATTTGTGTGCCCGATGTAGATGGGCTACGTAAGTTGATTCTTGAAGAGGCCCACAGTTCGCGGTATTCCATTCATCAGGGTGCTGCGAAGATGTACCAGGACTTGAGGCAGCATTATTGGTGGAGAAGAATGAAGAAGGATATAGAGGGGTTTGTAGCTTGGTGCCTTAACTGTCAGCAGGTAAAGTATGAGCATAAGAGACTGGGTGGATTGCTTCACAGGCTAGAGATTCCAGAGTGGAAATGGGAGCGGATCACCATGGATTTTGTAGTTGGTCTATCACAGACTTCGAGGAAGTTCGATGCTATTCGGGTGATTGTGGATCGGCTGACCAAGTCAGCGTACTTCATTCTAGTTGGGACTACTTATTCTTTAGAGCGGTTGGCTGAGATTTACATCCGCGAGATCGTTCTCCTTTACGGTGTGCCAGTGTCTATCATTTAAGATCGGGGCACGTAGTTTACCTTACAGTTTTGGATAGCAGTACAGCGAGAGTTGGGCACCCAGGTTGAGTTGAGTACAACATTTCACCCTCATACTGACGGACAGTCCGAGCGCACTATTCAGATATTGAAGGACATGCTACGCGCTTGTGTCATTGATTTCGGGGGTTCATGGGATCAGTTTTTGCCGCTCATGGAGTTTGCCTACAACAGCTAGTAGTCGAGCATTCAGATGGCTCCGTATAAGGATTTGTATGGGAGATGGTGTCGATCTCTGGTGGGTTGGTGTGAGCCGGGTGAGGCTAGGCTATTGGGTACTAACTTGGTTCAGGATGCTTTGGACAAGGTTAAATTGATTCAGGATCAGTTTTGCATGGCACAGTCTAGACAGAAGAGTTACGCCAATAGGAAGGTTCATGATATTTCTTTCATGGTTGGGGAGAATATACTGCTCAAGGTTTCACCTATGAAGGGTGTTATGAGGTTCGGGAAGAAGGGAAAGTTAAGCCCTCGGTATATCGGGTCGTTTGAGGTAATTTAGAGGATCAGATAGGTCAAGCTTGCCTTGCCGCCTAGTTTGTCGAGTGTGCATATAGTGTTTCATGTTTCTACGCTCCGGAAGTATGTCGGCGGTCTGTCTCATGTGTAGGATTTCTACACGGTTCAGTTGGATGGTGATTTGACTTAAGATGTGGAGCTGGTGGCCATTTTGGATCAGCAGGTTTGAAAGTTGAGGTCAAAGAACATAGCTTCAGTGAAGGTGCAGTGGAGAGGTCAGCCAGTTGAGGAGGCTACTTGGGAGACCGAGCGGGAGATGCGGAGCAGTTATCCACACCTATTTGAGACTCCTGGTATATTTCTAGACCGAGGACGAACGTTTGTTTAAGATGGAGAGGATGTAACGACCCGGTCGGTCATTTTGAGAGTTGTAGCCCCATTCCCCTACTTACTGCTCATTTTATGCATTAATATTGGTATATGACTTGTCGGGGTAGTAGGTTCGGGTCCGGAAAGGTTTTGGAATGAACTTAGGCACTTAGTCTTAAGGTTGAAAACTTAAGTTGAAATGGTTGACCGGATGTTTACTTATGTGTAAACGACTCCGGAATAGAGTTTTGATGGTTCTCTTAGCTTCGTTGGGTGATTTTGGACTTAGGAGCGTGTCCGGGTTGTGATTTGGAGGTCTATAGATGAATTAGGCTTGAAATGGCAAAAGTTGAAAATTTGAAAGTTTGACCGAGAGTGGCTTTGTGGTTACCGAGCTCGGATAGGGGTTTCGGGAGTTGGAGTAGGTCTGTGGTATCATTTGTGGTTTTTGTGCAAAACGTGAGGACAATCGGATGTGATTTGATATGTTTTGGCATCGTTTGTAGAATTTGGATTTCCTTAGTTCCATTAGGCTTGAATTGGGGTGCGATTCATATTTTTGATGTTGTTTGATGTGATTTGAAGGCTCGACTAAGTTCATATCGCGTTTCAGGACTTGTTGGTACGTTTGGTTGAGGTCTCGGGAGCCTTGGGTAAGTTTCAGATGGTTAACGGATCAATTTTGGACTTGGTGTTATAGTTGCAGATTTTCTGCTGCACTAATCTAGTTTCCTTATACGTGATCGTGTAGGAAGGTCCGCAATTGCGTAAGCTTAGCTGGGTAGTGGAGGACTTTGTTCTATGCGTTCGCGAGAAAGAGGTTGTGATCGCGTAATTGTGGGATGCTGTGATTCGCGAACGCATGGCTAAGGTCGCGTTCGCGTAGGGTATAGGAGGCAGAAGTTGGGGTCACGCATTTGTTCTTCGCGATCGCGTGAAGAGTGATGCGATCATGTAGGTTTGAGGGAGCATTAGTTCGCGTTTGCGTGGATGTCTCCGTATTCACGTAAGGCAAATTAGAGAGGCAGACTGTTTTATGCTTCACAAATGTGGGAAGATGGTCGCATTCGCAATGAAGGATAACTGGGCAGCAGTGTTAAATTTCAAAAACGAGGGTTTAAGTTCATAACACAAAATTGATTTTGGGAGCTCGGTGGGAGGCGATTCTTGGAGAGATTTTCAAGTGGGTGATTGGGATTCGAGGCATTCGGAGGCCGTTTCGCGAGGCAAAGGTGTGTTGGAGTAGAGATTTGTACGACTTGAGGTAAGTAACAGTTCTAAATTTAGTTATGGTGGTATGATACCACGCATTATATGTCATGTGATTGATTTTGAGGTGACGCACATGCTAGGTGACGGGCGTGTGGGCGTGCACTGTAAGAATTGTAACTTGGTCAATTCCATGGGACTATATAGTTGAAAAATCTGTTGTTATCCATATATTCTCCATGTGTTATAGAAATTGAACTGCAAATCATGTTAGAAATCATGTTTAGACTATATGTTGGCACTGTAGGGACCCACAGAGGTCGTGTACATGTTGAATTATCTGCTAAATTATTGTTTTGTACTCAATCACAGTTTTACTTGCATATTATATCTCAGTCTCTATTGTTCTTTATTGATACATTATATCATTGTTGTTTGGTCGGATTATCATGATTACTGAGAGCCGAGAGACTGGAGAGCTTGATGACTGAGTGAGGCCGAGGGCCTGATGGTGAGGATATTTATGGGATCGGATTTCCCGTCGCAGCATATTTTATTGATTTATGCCATGATTGGCTTGTTATAGCGCTTGAGATGAACGAGCCCCTCCGGAGTCTGTACACACCCGCAGTGAGTGCAGGTACCTACTGAGTGCGATTGTCGAGTGCCGAACGCGAGTGCTGAGCGACTAAGAGAAATGAGGGAATGTAAGGAACGAGTGACTGTTGCTCTCAGATTATACACTTGATTTCATTACTGTTGCACTTCAGCTGGCATATATTACCGTCATATAATTTCTGAGAGATATTATATCCTGTTTCAATTGAACTTGACATGAATTAACTGTTTTGGCCTTAGTTGTCGAACTTGAAAGGATGCCTATCTTCCTATGTTGAAATTACTGTAATTTAGCTATATCTGTGAAGCTCGTCACTACTTTTAGTCTATTATTTAGTCTTGTTGCTTACTAAGTTGGTTGTATTCACGTTATACCCTACACTTCGTGTGCAGATCCAGGTATTTTCGGACACGGTGAGTGTTGATTATCTGCGCAGCTTGATCGATTGGAGATTCCAAGGTAGCTGCCCGGCGTTCGCAGACTTTGTCTCTCCTTCACTATCTTTCCGCTTTATGTATTTAGTTTCAGATTATTATAGACAGTATTTTCATACTTGTATCGTATAGACGCTCATGTACTCAGTGGCACCCCAATGTTGGGAATTTCCGTATTGGGTTTTGACCTTCTATCTAATTTTCTTTTTTAGAGTTTGATGATTTAAACCTGTGTTATTTTATTTTTCATTTAAAAGTGTTGGAAGTATTTTTGAAGTGTCGGCTTGCCTAGTACCACGTTAGGCGTCATCACGACAGGCTACGTTTTGGGTCGTGACAATAGTTGAGTAAATCACAAGAAGTATTACTTGTCATTGCACTGCATGGAGTTAAACTTGTGTACTTCAAAATTATTACATTAATATAATATTTCCCATTCGACATATAACTAGGAGCTCATGATATGCATTTTCAATGAAAATTCCTCGGGAAAAGAATGTCCATCATCATTATCTTTCTTCAAATGATAACTGATGAAGTTTTTCCATGCCTCGCGCTGCAAAAGAAATACTATAAAGTCACTATATCTCTATAGCATAGAATCTTTATTTACTATAGCCATTACAATATAATGAACAGGTGTTCCAATAAGAATTGACCTTTTTTTTCAAACGCACATTCTTTTTGCGCAGTTCCTCTTGGATCTTTAGTTTTTCTGTTATTTCTTCGTAAACCTTAGGATTACAACAAGGGCAAATAACATGCTTGTTACTTTCCCTCATTATTGAAAGTTCATAAGAGATTCTTGTATTCTCATAGCGAAGCATATCATTTTCTCTCCTACAACTAATAAAGAAAAAAAGAAAAAAAATTATAAGCCTCATAAAATTTAAGATAACTAACATAAATGAAGAGAAAAAAGAAGAAGAAAATGTTAAGAAAACTAGAAACTTATTCTTTTAAGTCCTTTATTTGACATAGAATTTCCACTTTCAGATGTCATTGGTGAAACGTTAAAGGTGAAAAACAATTAAGGTGATCTAAAACTCTTTAGACTTAGGACCGATTTCTAGATCTTCTTCAACGATAGAAAGATTGAGATCGGAAAACTTGGTTCTGACAAAAAATAACTTGAATATATATACTACTTCTTAAATTTAACTTTATTAATAACTTACTTAACTTTTTGCGAGAGACCAATCCTTATATCAGTGAGATTCTTAATGACATTTTGATAAATGAAAAAAACTTATATATTATTGTTATAATGGATAAAAATTCCAAAAAAAAGTGATAAGAGAGAAAGTATATATGATAATAAAATTGATTTTTGTGCTTTATATCGTGAATTTCAACTATTTCCAGAAGACATCCATCCTGGCAACTCGAAGAATTTAATTAAATAATCAAATTATTTTTTGAAATGGTACTAGGATAAAAGGCTATACACAACATTCCTCGACTTTAAAATATATTACTACACAATTTAAGTTTGAAATATTGAAAGAAAATTCGATGTGGAAATTATATTATGTATGACAGAAGCTGATACACCAATGATTAGGGTTGGACATAAAATCCGAAAAATCGAATTTCGAATCGAACCGAATTAATTTGGTATTTCGGTTTCGATTTTTTCAGTATTTTGGTATACTTCGGTACAGAAATTTTGGTATTTCGGTACGGTATTCGGTATTGAGTGTTTGATATTTCGGTATACCGAAATACCGAAATATTTAAGTCCAAGCTCACCTATATTTCTATTTTCCAGCCCAATAAGCTTAAGCCCCACACCCCAAGTCCCCTAATTCCTAATTCCCTAATCCCTTAGATGGCCTAGCAGCCTCCTCAGGCTTAGAGACTTATGGACATTAATTTGAGCATTTAAAGAATCACTATTTTGGGGGAATATAAATCATCAATTCCATTTTTCTTCTCTGATTTGACAATCAAAACAGTATCAGCGAACTAATGATTATACCAAGCCTTACCGAAACCGTACCAAACCAAATAAGAAAATATCAAACTGTACCGAACTACTTTGGTACGGTATTTAGTATATATAATTAATATACCGAAATACCAAATCGTAATTATTAAATATCGTACCGAAATACCGAACGCTCACCCCTACCAATGATGAAAACTCAAGCTTGTGGTGGTTAAGAGAAGAAAATACGACCACCTATTTAAAAAAGAATTGTCACGCCCCAAAATGAGGGGTCATGTGAACGAAACCTGACGACAAAATCCCATGCCAAGGAACCCATAACTTTAATTATCAACTAAAAGTGTAACACATATGGAGAATTGGGCGTCTCTATCATCGCCACTATAGATTTTATAAGATCATATGAAATAAAATACATATACTATTTACTAATCTACCTATATTATAATCTATACGAACAATATTATTATAAAGCGTATAACAAAGTATAATATTTGCAAACTATCATAATTATTAACCCAAAAATTCGTTAAACAAATTATTCACCTCACCAAAATAAAAAAACAATGAAGGAAAGATAATTAAAATATAAAAACTCCTGAAAAAGGAATAGTACAACTATGAAAATAAAGAAAAAGACTACTACGAAAGAACAAAATATAAGAATTTTCAAACAAAAAATGGGTCTGAATAGAAAGAGTGAAAAGGAAAATATATAATTGGAAAAGATAATCAAAAAAGAAGAAGTGAAAAGTCACCATTTATTACTCCATATAATTATCTCCAATTCTCAGCCCTTGAGAATTGGAGACTGTAATTGGCTCCTCTCTATTACACCTAATTTCATATTGATCAAATAATTACTTGATCAGACACACATGTCAAATATGTAATTATATTCAATTATATTTGTAATGACCCGACCGGTCGTTTTGAGCATTTGCACTTCGCTCCGTAGTTTGAGGGCATGAGTAGCTCCGTATGAGGTATTATGACTTGTGTGAATCGTCGGTTTTAGTTTCCAGGTTATTCGGAAATGATTTGAAAGAATAAATTTCATGATTGAAGCTTTAGAGTTGAAAGAGTTGACCGAGTTTGATTTTTAATATTTGACCTCGGATTAGAGTTTTGATAATTTCGCTGGGTCCGGATGATGATCTTGGACTCAGGCGTTTGCCCGTATTTGTATTTGGATATTTTTAGAAAATATTGGAACTAATTGGCAAAAGTTAAAAATTTGAAGGTTTGGAAAGTTCACAAGCTTGACCGAGAGTTGACTTTAAGGAGATCGGATTCGGATTGTGTTTCTGAAAACTGGAATAGCTTCATTATGTCATTTGAGACTTATGTGCAAAATTTAAGTTTATTCCGAGTTGATTGGATATGTTTCGGCACGAGTTTTGGAAGTTGAAAAGTTCAAAGTTCATTAAGTTCGATTTGAGGTGTGATTCGTCGTTTCGATGTTGTTATGCGTGATTTGAGGCCTCGAGTAGGTCCGTGTTGTATTTCGGGACTTGTTGGTATATTCAGACGGGGTCCCGAGTGGCTCGAGTGAGTTTCGTATGGGTTTTGGATCACTTTGGCACTGTTGTGTTCTGCTGATTTCTGATGTCACAATTCTTCATCGCGATCGCGGACTTAGAGGTGCGATCGCATAAGGTAAAATTGGAGTAGAGTAATTCTTCTTCTACGCGTTTACGAGTGATGGTCTGCGTTCGCATAGGTTGTGGCAGATTGAGCATCGCGTTCGCGCTGGCGAGCACCCGTTCGTGTAGTGGTTTGGACTGAGCTGGGGCTAGAGATATTCTTCAACGCGTTCGCGTAATGTGGGATGCGTTCGCGATGGTATAAGGCAGTGTTGTTCGCATTTGCTATCTCGTGATCGCATAGTGTATTTTGAGAGGATGCTGAGTTTGTACTTCGCGATCGCGAAGGATGTCCCGCGATCGCGTAGAATATTTCTGTCCAGTGAATATAAAGTACTCTATTTCGGAGGTTTCGGCCATTTTTGCATATTTGGAGCTATGCAGCTCGGGTTGAAGCAATATTTAGGCGATTTTCACCACGTGAATTGGGGTAAGTGTTCTCTACTCGATTTCGATTATATTTTATGAATCTATCCTCGTTTTTGGCAATTGATTGATGATTTCAAAAGAGAAAATTGGGGGGTTTTGACTAAAGTTTCATATAGCGAATTCTTGAGTTTTGAACATCGATTCGAAGTCGAATCTGAGTGAAACTAGCATGGTTGGACTCGTAATTTAATGGGTTATCGGATTTTGTGAGTTTTGTCGGGTTCCGAGGTGCGGGCCCGGATTTGATGTTTTGGTTGATTTTGGTCTTTTGAGTAAAGATTCGACCTTTATCAACTGGAATTATTTCCTTATGCTTTATTTGATGTATTCGAGTTGCTTTTGGCTAGTTTCGAGTCGTTTGGAAGTCGGTGTGCGCGAGATGGCATTTTTGGAGCATCGCTTGGCTTGCTCGATATTGAATTTGGCTTGTTCGAGGTAAGTAACACTTATAAACTTGGAGCTGAGGGAATGAACCCTGATTATACGTGTTATGTGATTTGTTTGGAGGTGACGCACATGCTAGGTGACGGGCGTGTGGGTGTGCACTGTAGAAATTGAGACTCGGTCATTTCCGTAGAGCTGTATAGTGAATTAACTTGTATTTTCCAAGCATTTTTCATGTGTTAGAAAAATTGAGCTGTGACTCATGCTAGACATCATGCTTAGGCAAATGCTGGTATTATTGGGACCCACTGAGGTCATTTTTGCTGTCGAATTATATGTTTAAATTGTAATTTCATACTCAGTCATTTTCATTCATTACATATCATATCTCAGTCTCTGTTGTTATTTATTAATACACCATATCATCATTTTGGGCTAGTTTCATGACATTGTGAGCCCGAAAGACTGGAGAGATTGATGGCCGGGTGAGGCCGAGGGCCTGATTGTGAGTGAAATTTATGGGATCGGGCTTCACGTTGTACCATATTTTTATTTATTTATGTCTGGACCTGGCTTATTATAGCGCTTGGGCTAAAGGAGCCCCTCCGGAGTCTGCACACCCACATTAAGCGCAGTGGATATTATAGTTGGGATGGAGTTCCCTGGGCATGGAGTTGCCCTATATATTCACATTTGGGATGGAGTTGCCCTATATATTCATATTTGGGATGGAGTTCCCTGGGCATGGAGTTGCCCTATNTGTGAGTGATATTTATGGGATCGGGCTTCACGTTGTACCATATTTTTATTTATTTATGTCTGGACCTGGCTTATTATAGCGCTTGGGCTAAAGGAGCCCCTCCGGAGTCTGCACACCCACATTAAGCGCAGTGGATATTATAGTTGGGATGGAGTTCCCTGGGCATGGAGTTGCCCTATATATTCACATTTGGGATGGAGTTGCCCTATATATTCACATTTGGGATGGAGTTCCCTGGGCATGGAGTTGCCCTATACATTTATATTGAGGGATGGATCTTCCCTAGACTAGACATGCCCCGTACAGTACTGAGTGATTGAGTAATATGAGAGTGCGAGTATATGAGTTCATCATTGAGATGCATTACATTCGACATGCGTACTTGAGATACAGGCATAGAGATGCATTTCCTCATGCTACCCAGTTTTGGTGACATTCATGATTTCACCTGTATATTGACATGTAGGCATAGAGATGTATTTTCCTCATGCTATCTGAAAATAAAACATCTTATTTATTGTTGAAAGTTTTTTGGAAAAATCACAGTTTTTCAAACTTATTCATATATTTATGAGGTTTTCGGTTAAAGATGTGGGATCTACTGTTGTACTTGAAAAATATGCCTATTTTTCGTAATTGCGAACCAACTGAGTTATTTCTTGTACCATCTTTATTATATTATTATGAATTATTGCTGGTTATTGGAGTTGGACTATGACCCTTGTTCCAACTCATCACTACTTTCAACCTAAGGTTAGGTTTGTTACTTATTGAGTACATGTGATCGGTTGTACTCATACTACACTTTTGCACCATACGTGCAGATGTTGGATGTTGATGTAGTTGCGTACGACAGGAGCTAGATCTGAAGATGTACGTGTGTTCCAGTCATAGCTGCCTCTTGATCTTGGTAGCTTTAGTATTTCAGACTGTTCATGTATATTTCAAATAGATGGTGTATTTTATTTCAAACCAGCTTTATAAACTCTATATCTTAGAAGCTCATGATTTGTGCTACCAGCCCTAGGGGAGTTGTATAAATTCAGTTATCTCATCAAAGACCAGATAACTTACAGAAACAATTACAGTTTGGATGCTTTTAATCAACCATAATTGTAGTTTAACTAATTGCGGCTAGTAGCAATTAATTTCTAGCCATAGGGTATAATCTGTTGTATTCAATTCGACTGTATTAAAAAATAAAATTAAGAAAATACAGGGATATTTAGTTGTATTTAATTCATTGTAATCATCCAGAGCTACTTTACACTGTATTCAATTTATTATACTCAATTCTGCTATATTCAAACTAAGGTTGTTCAACGGGAGGGTCGGGACGGGACGGGATGCGACGGACTTTGATCGGGACGGTGATGGGATGAGCCTTAAACGGGACAGGATAAACGAGACGACACGGTAGGCCCATCCCATCCCACAAGCAAATGGGACGGGACGAGACGAGATGTGGGCTTTAAAAAAATCATTTAAATATTTAAGCATTAAATTTGGATGACGTGTAGCGGTATTAATGAGAGACTGGAGGTTTGGAGGTAGGCCCTGGAGTCCAAAGGTTTCAAGTTGAGTAGGACTAAGACGGAATATCTGGAGTGTAAGTCAGCGGCGTGACGGGGGAAGTGGACGTGATAGTGAGGCTCGACTCACAAGTCATCCCTAAGAGAGAAAGTTTCAAGTATCTAGGGTCAATTATCCAGGGAGATGGGGAGATCAACGGGGATGTCACGCACCGTATTGGGGTGGGGTGGATGAAATGGAGATTAGTGTCTGGAGTCCTGTGTGACAAGAAGGTTCCACCGAAACTCAAAGATAAGTTCTATAGAGCGGTGGTTAGGTTGTCTATATTATATGGGGCTAAGTGTTGGCCAGTTAAGAATTCACATATCCAGAAGATGAAAGTAGCCGAAATGATGATGTTGAGATAGATATGCGGGCTTACTAAACTGGATAAGATAAGGAATGAAGATATTCGGGAGAGGGTGGGCGTTGCTCCCATGGACGATAAGATGTGGGAAGCCAGGCTTAGATAGTTCGGGCACGTGCGGAGGAGAACCATAGATGTCCCGGTTAGGAGGTGCAAGCCGTTGGCTTTGGCAGGCACGAGAAGAGGTAAAGGGCGGCCTAAGAAGTATTGGGGCGAGGTGATCAGGCAGTACATAGCACGACTTCAGATTTCCGAGAACGTGGCTCTTGATAGGAACGTGTGGAGGTCGAGCATTAGGGTTGTAGGCTAGGAGTAGTAGAGAGTTTTTCCCTCTTTATACCGGGTAGTCTGATAAAGTTTTATCTATGTCTGTTAGCGGTCTATGTTGTGTTCACACTATTTTGTTGTTTTGCATAGTGTTGTGTTATTGCATTCCCGGTCACTTATTTGGTGTCTCTTAAGATGATATTATTACTTCTCTGGCTTCTTTTGTTGTTACAGATCTTTTCTTTCGTTTCTTTTCTGATATTATTGTCTCTTCTGTTGAGCCGAGGGTCTCCCAAAAATAGCCTCTCTACCCTTCCAGGGTAGGGGTAAGGTCTGCGTACACTCTACCCTCCCCATACTCCACTAGTGGGATTTTACTGGGTATGTTATTGTTGTTGTTGTAAGCATTAAATTTGGCAACGGCTATTTTCTTATAGACAGCAACAGTTAATTTTTTTAAAGTTAACAATAACTAAGTTTTTAAAGTTTGCAACGGCTAGTTTTTTGACCTTTTTAATAAACTTAAAACTTAACAAATTATAAAGAAACTAACTAAAGAATTATAAAATATTACAATAAAAGACTTGTAACGAAATATTTTAGTAATTATAATAGAGTTGTAGTTTATTTAATATAATATTTCCATATAAGTGATGTTTTCGTACGTTCAGCCTTAGCCTTACCCCTTACGGAAGGCACATGGGGTAAAGCTCCAGACCGAGATTGACTCTGAGTTGGAGCTTGTGTTGCTGGACTAGTGGGTGTTTCATCTAATTCTTCTTCCTCATTTTTTTCTTCCTCGTTAAAAATTTCATTGCCAAATTATCTTTGTAAAATTTCATGATCTAGTTGTTCTCCCGAATTAATATTATAAAATGCGGGGGATTGGAAAAATAAAATTTCATCAACATGAGTCATTTCATTTATATATTTTCTAATTCTAGGAGAATGATTAGGATTAGTATTATTGCAACTAACACCTTTACTATTTTTTTAAAATAGGTTGGTTATGCCAAATACACTTTTAGAAGTCATAATTTAAATACGAAAATCAATTAGAAAAGTTAACAAAATAATTAAACACACAGACGAAAATAGAACGCGTAAAGTAAACACACAAATTAAGCACTAAAATGATACGTAAAATTAAATATTTAAATTAGGAGATGGAACGAGTGCACCGTGATTAAATATTAAAACTTAAAAAAAAATTCAAACAATTGCTTAAGATACACGACGAATTAATTTGAAGCTTGAAAGTTGCTCCAAATATTTGCCCAAATACTAGAAACGTAGTTGATTATGAGAAAATTGAGAGAAGAATATAGATAGAATGTAAAAGATCTGAGAGAGAATGATTAATTTTTGTGGAAAAAAATGAAGAATAATGGGGGGTATTTATAGTTAAAAATAGGGTCAAATTATAATTTAATAAATTTAGGGGTTAAATTAAAAATATGGGTGGATGGGGGTGTTTTGGGAGGGTAGGGGCAAAAAATGGCCGTTTATAGCCGTTACCAATGGCTAATTTTGAAAAACATGTTGTTGGCCAACGACTCTTTTTTGAAAAAAATAATTCACGCGGGTTGACGGGACGGGACCTTAACGGGCCAGTCACCGAGATAAAATGGGCAGCCTGTCTCATCCCATGTACCGTTTAATATAGGCCTAGTCCTGTTTAACATTTAGTGGGCCGGGACCGGAAACAGGATGGGTCGACCCGTTCCGTTGGACAGCCATAATTCAAACAACAAAAATTCAAAAAATATAAGGATATTAAGTTGTATTCAGTTTACTGTATTTAGTTGTTGTTACTTTTAAACTATAATCAATTCATCGTATTCAATTAGCGGTATTCAAACAACAAATATTCAAGAAATATAGGGATTTTTCAAAACATCTCCTTCAGAATACATAAAATATAGTTAAAAACACAAAACATATATTGTATTTACATTCAAAAATAAAAATACACTCAAATCTGGCCAGATCTGAGCCGGCCAAAATTGAGAAATACAATTAGAAAATACGGCAAAATAAAAATACCTAATATTTGCTTTTTTGGGTTTAAAATGCTACTTTATATTAATTAATCTTGCAGTATAGGGAGCGTCTGCGCTTGGGCACAATTATAAAAAGTCCTAGGAAGATTACTATTGGCACTATTGTGCCTTGTTACACTATGACAAGTACTATGACTAATATTGCGGACGGGTTCATGAAGTAAGTTTTTGCTAGATCCAGTGCGTATGGAAGGTACGTCCAACATTGTACAAAAAGTTTGTGGTGGTCCATACATAATGGGATTTTTTGTGCTACCCATTCTAAGTTTCATATGGCCCTGCTTATCTTCCATAAGTTGCCGCCAGATGAAGTGTGGAGGTTCTGTAAAAAAGGTGATGGTGCTGCCCGATAAGTCCATTCCAAAATGTGCGAGTTGATCTGCTACCATATTTTGCTCCCTGTATGTGTGTCTTACTAGAGCACTACTCAGTCGCTGAATCAGAAATCTGCAATCAGTTAACAAAGGTAAGTACATTATGGCAGGGTTGCGCAACATAGATATTAACCCTTATTGATCCATGTGAATTTCCAATGGAGTTAGGTTGTGCGTGACTGCAATTTGCAATCCACGTAGTAATGCCAGAAGTTTGATATCTATAATACTGGTCAACTGATGATGTCTAGCATAGCCCATTACCCAATTTCTTGTGGTATCTATGAATACTCCACCAAATCCCGCGTGTGGTTTTGTTGTACTGACTGCCCCATCCGTATTCAATCTAAAGATTCCAGATTGGGATGGGTTCCATTTGACATGCATAGCAATTTAGTTCGTTTATGGGTGGAGGAGTTTGTTAGATAGTGATATTCATTAGTTAGTTGGTGAATTGTCGTGGTAAAAGGTTTCAGTTTCACAGTTCAAAATAATTTTTGTTTCGAATATTCCATAGATGCCATAAAGTGAAAGGAATTAACTGTTTTAAAAGGAATGGCATTTGTCTGAGATGTGCCACTTTGGAGAATGAGTTGTTTAATCCACTCATGATTTGAAATTCGTTCAGTGTTTAATGATTGTATAAGGTACCCTAGTTTGAGGTCTTGCCAGCATTGATTTGCATTTATACAATGTAATAATATATGGCTTATATACTTTTCTCTGGCTTGGCATTGTGCACATGTTAGAGGAAGTAAGTCCCAACTTATGGAGGTAGACCTTTGTAGGCAAACGATTGTGGCTGATTAACCATATGAAGTGTTTAATTTTTGGCAGCATGTTTATTCTCCAAATCCAGCTGTGATTATTAGCACCCTATGTAGACTTAGTGAGTGCTTTATAGAACGAACTTACAGTGAAATTGCCCGTGGGAGTTAGACCTCATACGATATGATCAGGATTTGTTACATAAAATGGAAGATAAGTGTTGTTACTACTGTCAGTTATATACTGAGGTAATTCGAAGGATAGGTTGGTGGGTGGGTAGTTATTAAGTTGGAAAACAGTAGCGACGATTAGATTAACTTTGTTACGATTAAAGGCCCTTGAATAAGGCTTCTAATAGTGGTTTTGGGAGCAATCCAATTATCAGTCCAAAAGCGTACATGGGTACCTCTAGTGACATGCCATTATAATCCAGTTTGGCAAATTTTTCACCCATGGATCAGATGTTTCCATAAGATGGAGGTTGTTTAAAGAGGTGCTTAGGTGTAGTAATGTATTTAGAAATTAGAAAGGATGCCCAAGGTGCTTGTGGGTTATGAAAAATCCTCCAAGTTGTACCGGCTAATAAGGCATCATTTTTATCCCTTAGTCGTTGAATACCCAGTCCTCCTTGTTCCTTTAGAGTAGTTACTTTGTTCCATTTAAGGAGGTGAAGCCGTATTTTCTGAGATGTAGAACCCCTAAGAAAGTTCTTTTGATAGCTTTCTAATCTTGAAATTAAATGTGTGGGAAGTGATATAATTTGCATTATATGANTTGATCCATGTGAATTTTCAATGGAGTTAGGTTGTGCGTGACTGCAATTTCCAATCCACGTAGTAATGCCAGAAGTTTGATATCTATAATACTGGTCAACTGATGATGTCTAGCATAGCCCATTACCCAATTTCTTGTGGTATCTATGAATACTCCACCAAATCCCGCGTGTGGTTTTGTTGTACTGACCGCCCCATCCGTATTCAATCTAAAGATTCCAGATTGGGATGGGTTCCATTTGACATGCATAGCAATTTAGTTCGTTTATGGGTGGAGGAGTTTGTTAGATAGTGATATTCATTAGTTAGTTGGTGAATTGTCGTGGTAAAAGGTTTCAGTTTCACAGTTCAAAATAATTTTTGTTTCGAATATTCCATAGATGCCATAAAGTGAAAGGAATTAACTGTTTTAAAAGGAATGGCATTTGTCTGAGATGTGCCACTTTGGAGAATGAGTTGTTTAATCTACTCATGATTTGAAATTCGTTCAGTGTTTAATGATTGTATAAGGTACCCTAGTTTGAGGTCTTGCCAGCATTGATTTGCATTTATACAATGTAATAATATATGGCTTATATACTTTTCTCTGGCTTGGCATTGTGCACATGTTAGAGGAAGTAAGTCCCAACTTATGGAGGTAGACTTTTGTAGGCAAACGATTGTGGCTGATTAACCATATGAAGTGTTTAATTTTTGGCAGCATGTTTATTCTCCAAATCCAGCTGTGATTATTAGCACCCTATGTAGACTTAGTGAGTGCTTTATAGAACGAACTTACAGTGAAATTGCCCGTGGGAGCTAGACCTCATACGATATGATCAGGATTTGTTACATAGAATGGAAGATAAGTATTGTTACTACTGTCAGTTATATATTGAGGTAATTCGAAGGATAGGTTGGTGGGTGGGTAGTTATTAAGTTGGAAAACAGTAGCGACGATTAAATTAACTTCGTTACGATTAAAGGCCCTTGAATAAGGCTTCTAATAGTGGTGTTGGGAGCAATCCAATTATCAGTCCAAAAGCGTACATGGGTACCTCTTGTGACATGCCATTATAATCCAGTTTGGCAAATTTTTCACCCATGGATCAGATGTTTCCATAAGATGGAGGTTCTTTAAAGAGGGTGCTTAGGTGTAGTAACGTATTTAGAAATTAGAAAGGATGCCCAAGGTGCTTGTGGGTTATGAAAAATCCTCCAAGTTGTACCGGCTAATAAGGCATCATTTTTATCCCTTAGTCGTTGAATACCCAGTCCTCCTTGTTCCTTTGGAGTAGTTACTTTGTTCCATTTAAGGAGGTGAAGCCGTATTTTCTGAGATGTAGAACCCCTAAGAAAGTTCTTTTGATAGATTTCTAATCTTGAAATTAAATGTGTGGGAAGTGATATAATTTGCATTATATGATTGGGAATTATATTTAGCATCGCTTTTATTAATGTAGTACGCCCAGCCATTGTGAGTTGGTTTGTTTTCCAGCCTGCAAGCCTATTTTTGAAATTATCAATTATGAATTGAAAACATCTTTTGGTGGGCTTTGAAGTGAAGATAGGAAATCCCAGATATTTTTCAAAAGATTTACCTTTCGTCATATTAAATGAAGAAAATATGAAATTCTTATCAGCCGTTGAACAATATTTAGAGAAGTATACTCTTGATTTTTCAAAATTGATTTTTTTACTTGAGTGCTGAGTGAATTGGTCCAGTAAATCAATAATTTTATGACAACTAGAAGTGATTATTTTGGATGCCAAGATAATATCATCTGCGAAGAATAAGTGGAATATTTGAGGTGCTTTAGCGTTCAAGGTAATAGGTTTTCATTGATTATAATCCACCGCATTGTTTATCCTCCGGGATAACATTTCCATGCACATAATAAAAAGGTATGGTGAAAGTGGGTCACCTTGCCTAATACCTCTAGATGGTGTAAGAAATTTGTGGGGGATCCATTAAAATGGATTGCAGTAGAGGTTGTGGAGACATATGACATAATGAGAGATATTAAATTTGGAGGGAAGTTAAAGAAGGTTAATGTGTGGCGTCTAAAGCTCCATTCCATCCGATCAAAAGTTTGTTTTAGGTCTATTTTAAGAAGCATACTTGATGTGGAATTGAGTCAGTCTTATGAATGTTGAGATTAATAGGATTACGTAATTAGATATCTTCTCCAGCGATCTTCTTCTCCATTAACCCTTCATCTCTCTCTTTGCCACTCTTTCTCTCTCTTTCTCTACATACACATACACGAAGAGAGACACAGACATACATTCATCGCCCATTGACTTGACTTGCTAGTTTAACTGTAATGC
>AWOL01S0162103.1:0-14305 GCA_000715115.1 Nicotiana otophora | reverse complement strand
AAGTCCGCACCTTCCACTTCTCAAGACGGAGGAGGTACTCATACCCCCATCGCACGTACACCGAAGCGGGGAGTGTAGGGACTCCAGATACCAGGGGTACTACCAGTCTATCTAGTTGCAACTACTTAGGCCCATGTGAGTTTTATTATGAACAACGAGGAGCAGAAGATATTAGAGTGATTTGAGAGAATCCATCCTCCATCATTTAGTGGAACTGAGTTAGAGGATGCTCAAGATTTCTTTGATAGGTGCCAGTGAATGCTTCATACACCGGGTATTCTGGAGACCAGTGGGGTCTCATTTACTACCTTTCCGCTGACTGGGGTAGCCTTCAGATGGTGGGAGGCTTATGAGAAGAGCAGACCAATTGGTGCAGCACTGCTTTCATGGCATGAGTTCTGAATTCTCATTTTGGAGAAGTTTGTGCCATAGACCCGCATAGAGGAACTGCGCAGGCAGTTCGAACAGCTCCGTCAGGAGGACATGTAGGTTACCCAGTATGAGATGAGGTTTTCAGACTTGGCTCGTCATGCAGTCTGGTTGGTTCCCACTTAGAGGCAAAAGATTAGGAGGTTCATTAATGGCCTCAACCAGCAGTGCCATTTTGTTATGACTCTAGGGAATGTATTAGGTGCTAAGTTCGAAGAGGTGGTCGACAGTGCTCGACAGTTAGAAATGGTCCATACTCTGGAGCGTGAGGAGAGGGGCGCCAAGAGGTCTCGTGGTCCGGCTAATTCTAGCGATGTTCCGTTTGGGGAACAGTCCTATCACAATAGGGGTCGAACTTATAGACCCAATGATATCTCTCGTTTGGCTCATTGTGGTGCATCCGCTAGCAGTTGTTCATATAGTACTCGACCGAGTCTGTCATCTCTTAGTGCATTTCCTGTTCAAAGTTCATCTCATGCACCATTAGTGCAGGGTCAATCTATACCAGATTCTTCTGGTAGTTATTTTGGTTCTTGAGGTCCACCTTAGTACTTATCGCAATTGTCAGATAATGGTTATTTTTTAATTTGTAGATTTGGGTCATATGAATAGACATTGTCGCCGCCTTTCGCGAGGTCCGCTTGAGCAAAGGAGTTAGGTTGCGGCTCCCGTGCCAGTTATTGCACAACCAGCCCATCAAGCATGGGGTGGGGCACATGCAGCTAGAGGTCGCCCTAGAGGAGGAGGCAGATCAGGTGGTGGTCATGCTAGATTCTATGCTATTACTGCCAGACCACATGCAGTTGCCTCAGACATGGTAATCATATGTATTATCTCAGTATGCCACCAGGATGCTTCTCTATTATTTGTCCCTAGTTCCACATTTCCAATGTATCGCTATATTTTGTTCGTTGTTTGGTATCGCCCCGTGAGTCCTTAGTGTTACATGTTCATATATCAACGCCGGTGGGTGATACTATTATTGTAGACCGTGCGTATCAGCAATGTGTGGTAACCATTAGGGGATTGGAGACCAGAGTTGATATTTTATTGCTCAGTATGGTCAATTTTGATATGATCTTGGGTATGGATTGGTTGTCTCCATGTCATGCTATTTTAGATTGTCACGCTAAGACTATGACGTTGGCAATGCCAGGGTTTCCAAGGATCGAGTGGAGAGGTTCTCCAGATTTTGTCACAAGCAGGGTAATTTCTTATTAAAATGCCCAATGAATAGTTAGGAAGGGGTGTTTATCATATTTGGTCTTTGTGAGAGATGTTGATGCAGACACTCCTACTATTCATTCTATTCCGGTAGTGGGAGATTTTCCCGATGTGTTTCCTGCAGATCATTCGGGCATGCCACCTGATAGGGATATTGATTTCGGTATTGACTTGATGCCGGGCACTCATCCAATTTATATTCCTCCATATCGTATCACACTAGCACAATTGAATGAATTAAAAGAGTAGCTTCAGGAACTTCTTGATAAGGGGTTTATTAGGCCTACTGTATCTCCTTGGGGTGCACTGGTTCTGTTTGTGAAAAAGAATGATGGTACTATGCGGATGTATATTGACAACAAGCAGTTGAATAAAGTTACAATCAAAAATCGGTATCCTTTGACGCGCATTCATGATTTATTTTACCAGCTCCAAGGAGCTAGAGTATATTCCAAAATTGATTTGAGGTCTGCGTATTACCAGTTGGAATTCGGGATTTGGATATTCTTGAGACCGCATTCAGGACCCGTTGTGGACACTATAAATTTCTTCTGATGCCTTTTCAACTGACCAATGCCCCAGCAACATTTATGCACCTAATGAATAATGTATTCCATCCGTATCTTGATTTTTTTATCGTAGTATTTATTGATGATGTCCTGGTGTACTCACATAGCCATGAAGAGTATGCACAACATTTGAGAATTATACTACAGAGGTTGAAGGAGGAGAAACTTTATGCCAAATTCACCTTGTGTGAGTTCTGGCTTAGTTCAGTAGCATTCTTACGACACGTGGTGTCAAGAGAAGGGATTTGTGCAAATCCAAGGAAGATAGATGTAGTTCAGAGTAGGACTAGGCCATCATCAGCTACTCAAATTCGGAGTTTTCTTGGGTTGTCCGGATATTATATTCGCTTTGTGGATGGTTTCTCATCCATTGCCGCACCTATGAATAAATTTACCAAGAAAGGTGCTCCATACAGGTGGTCTGATGAGTGTGAAGAGATCTTTCAAAAGCTCAAGACTGCATTTACCACAACTCTAGTTCTAGTTTTGCCTTCAGCGTCGGGTTCTTATACTATGTATTGTGATGCTTCTCGGATTGGTATTGGGTGTGTCTTAATGCAGGAGGTTAGAGTAATTTATTATGCTTCGCTCCAGTCAAAGCCATATGAGAAGAACTACCATGTTAATGATTTAGAGTTGGCAGCTATTGTTCATGCATTAAAGATTTAGAGGCACTATCTCTACGGTGTGTCTTTGAGGTATTTACAGATCATCGGATCCTACAACACTTATTCAAACAAAAGGATCTAAATTTGAGGTATTACAGATGGTTGGAGCTGCTAAGGGACTATGATATTACAATTTTGTATCATCCCGGAAAGGCCAATGTGGTGGCCAATTTCTTGAGTAGAAAGGCAATGAGTAATGGTAGTCTTGCATTTATTCCTATTGGTGAGAGACCACTTGCATCAGATGTTCAGGTTTTAGCCAATTAGTTCGTGAGGTTAAATATTTCGGAGACCGGTTGGCTTCTAGCTTGTGTACTTTCTCGGTCTTCCTTAAATGACCACATCAGAGAGCGCTAGTATGATGATCCCCATTTGCTTGTCCTGAAGGACACTGTTCCGCACAGCGATACCAAAGATGTTAGTATTGGAGATGATGGGTGTTGAGGATGCAGGTTCAGATTTGTATAAGGAACGTAGATGGGCTGCGTGAGTTGATTCATGAGAAGGCCCACAGTTTGCGGTATTCCATTCACCCGGGTGTCGCAAAGATGTATCATTACTCGAGGAAGCATTATTGGTGGAGAAGGATGAAGAAATATATAGTGTGGTTTGTAGCTCGGTGTTTAAATTGTCAGTAGGTAAAGTACGAGCACCAGATATCGAGCGGATTGCTTCGGAGACTTAATATTTTGGAGTGGAAGTGGGAGCGGATCACCATGGACTTCATAGTTGGGCTCCCACAGACTTCGCGGTAGTTTAATGTTATTTGGATGACTGTGGATAGATTGACCGAGTCCGCGTATTTTATTCTAATCGGCATAACTTATTCTTTGAAGCGGTTAGCTGAGATTTATATCCGCAAGATTGTTCACCTTCACGATGTGCGAGTGTCAATCTTTACAGATTCGTGCATGCAGTTTACATCACATTTTTGGATAGCAGTGCAGCTAGAGTTAGGCACACAGGTTCAATTGAGTACATCATTTCACCCTCAAATGGGCGGACAGTTCGAACGCACTATTTAGATATTGGAAGATATGTTACGCGCTTGTGTTATCGATTTTGAGGGTTCTTTGGATCAGTTTTCACCGCTAGCAAAGTTTGCCTATAATAATAGCAACCAATCGAGCATCTAGATGGCTCTGTATAAGGCCTTAAATGGGAGACGATGTCAGTCTCCAGTAGGTTGGTGTGAGTCGGGGGAGGCTAGGCTATTGGGTACTGACTTAGTTTAGGATGCTTTCGAAAAATTTAAATTCGTTCAGGATCGAATACGCACGGCACAATCTAGATAGAATAGTTATTCTGACCGGAAGGTTCGTGATGTTTCTTACATGGTAGGAAAGAAGATACTACTCAGAACATCGCTTATGAAGGGTGTTATGTGATTCGGGAAGAAGGACAAGTAGAGTCCTCGGTATATTGGGCCTTTTGGTGTACTTGAGAGGATTGGATATGTGGCTTATAAACTTGCATTGTCGCCTAGTCTATCGAGTGTTCATTTAGTGGTCCATGTATCTATTCTTCGTAAATATGTCGGGGATCCGTCTCATGTTTTGTACTTTAGCATAGTTCACCTGGATGTAAATTTGACTTATGATGTGGAGCCGGTGACTATTTTAGATCGGGAGGTTCGGAAGTTAAGATGAAATAACATATCCTTAGTGAACGTGCAGTGGAGAGGTCACCCAGTCGGAGAATCTACTTGGGAAACTGAGCAGGAGATACAGAGCAAATAACCACACTTATTTGACACTCCAGGTATAATTCTAAACTCGTTCGAGGATGAACATTTGTTTAAGACGGGGAATATAATGACCCGACCGGTCGTTTTGAGTATTTCAGCATTGTTTCCCCATTTACTACTTATTCTGTTTTCAATTATTGTTATGTGACTTGGGGGGAATGTTTCAAAATGAATTGGAACACTTAGTTCCAAGATTTAAAGCTTAAGCTGAAATAATTAACAGAATGAAGAATTATGTGTAAACGGACCCGAAAAGGAATTTTTCTGGTCTCAATAGATCCGTATGGTGAATTCTAACTTGGGAGTGTATCCGAATATTTATTTAGAAGTCTGTAGTAAATTTTTACTTGAAATGGCAAAAATAGGAAATTAAAGTTTCGAAGATTGACTGGAGAGTTGACTTTTTGATGTCGGGGTTGAAGTCCAATTCTGGAAATTTGAATAGGTATGTTATGTCATTTATGACTTTTGTGCAAAATTTGAGGTCAATCGAATTTGATTAGATAGGTTTCGGCATCAAATGTACAAGTTGGAATTTGTTAGTTTTCATTAGGCTTGAATTGGGGTATGATTCGTGTCTTTAGTGTTGTTTGATGTGATTTGAGGCTTCGACTACGTATTAAGTTTTAGGACTTGTTGGTGTATTTTGTTGAGGTTCAGGGGGTCTCGGATGAGTTTCGGATGGTTAACAGATCGAATTTTGGACTCGGAGTTTTGCTGAAGTTTTTCTGGTGCACTGTCTGGTTTCCTTCTATGTGATCATGTAAGAAGGTCTGCGGTCGCGCAGGCTAAATTGGACAGGTTGAATATTTGTGCTATGCGATCGGTTAGGTAAGTCCGCGATTGCAAAGCTGTTGGCCAATAGTACTGGGCGAACGCATGGATTAAGCTGCGTTCACATAGGGTGAAGGAGGCAACTAGAAAATTCACGCGATGTAGTATGTGATCGCGTATAGCTGTCCGCGATCACATAGGGTGGAGGAAGTTGTGCTTCACCATCGAGTGACGGGATCCGCGATCACGTAAGATAAAATTATGACAGGGGAAAATTGTTCTTTGCGATCGCGTGAGCTGGTCCGCGGTCGCATAGTGGAAATGACTGAGCATCAGAACTTATGTTATGTTCGTCTCATTTTCCATTTTTGACGATTTGGAGATCCGGGAGAGGCGAATTTTGGGAGATTTTCAATGAAAACATCGGAGTAAGTGTTCGTAACTCAATTTTTGTCAAATTACCCGAATCTATAGTTATTTTTAGCATTTAATTGGTAAATTTTGTATGGTTGGAATCGTGGTTGGATGTGCATTCATATTTTGTGACTTTTGTCGGGTTCCGAGATGTGGGCCCCACTGGCGATTTTTGACTGGAATTTCGAATTTTTTTGGAAAATTTATATTTTTATATGGAATAAATTCCTATAATTTGTGCTGACTGTATCGAATTAATTGTGACTAGATTTGAGGAGTTCGGAGGATTGATTCGCAAGTCAATGTCATATTGGAATAAAGAATTACATGGTTTGAGGTAAGTAACATTTCTAAACTTTGTTCTGAGGGTATAAATTCCCGAAATTACGTGTTATGTGACTGGTTTGAGGTGACGCACATGCTAGGTGACGACGTGTGGGCGTGCCCCATAGAATTTGTGACTTAATTGATTTCGTGAAGTTTCATAATCAAATAATCATGTCATTGTTCACTTATCCACCACATGTTAGAGGAATTGAGCTGAGACTCATATTAAAGCTCATGTTTAGACTACGTGCTGATATTTGTGGGACCCATAGAGGTCATGATATTGTTGAATTAATTGTTTAAAAATTTAATTTATACTCAGTAACATCTATTATTTGCATATCATATCTCAGTCTCTGTTGTCATTCATTGATACATCATATCATTTTGTCTGGCTGATTTTCATGACATTGTGAGATCGAGAGACTGGAGAGGTTAATGAATGAGTGAGGCCGAGGTCCTAATTATGAGTTATATTTATGGGATCAGGCTGCACGCCACAACATGCTCTATTGATTTATACCCGGACCTGGCTTATTATATCACTTGGGCTGAAGGAGCCCCTCCGTAGTCTGAACCCCACATAACGAGCGCATTGGATATTATATTTGGGATGGAGTTGCCTGGGCATAGAGTTGCGATAGATATTCACATTTGGAATGGTGTTCCCAGGGCATGAAGTTTCCTTATTTATTTATATTAGGGATGGACTTCCTAGGGCATGGAATTGCCTTATTTATTTACATTTGGGATGGAGTTCCCAGGGCATGGAGTTGCCTTCTTTCATTTATATCTAGGATAGATTGGCCATATACAGTACTAAGTGGCTAGCTGTTAGTTGCTATTTATATTGAGGGATGGATCTTCCCTGGGGTGGACTTGCCCGTATAATACTAAGTTGTTACACCCCGCATTTTCGAATGTTAAGGTTTCGCCGTAAAGTTCGGGAATGATATTATTTTGAGATTATAAGCATTATGTTATTTAAATAAGTGATCAGTACATTCGTGAAGGTGAGAGGTAAGAAAATCGAAGAAAAGGGATTTCGTCAAAGTTTGACATTTTGGGATATAATACAGCCCGAGCTAAAATACTCGGTATTTATGGACTAGTACCATATAAGGTACCACATGACCATGATAGTAAGGTGTATAAAGTGTGTTAAAAGTGAGTAGTATTTTAAGTAATCATGCGGGTAATTGGTTAATTACCGGGTAATGGGACATTACCTAATTACTTAATAAGTGGATAAAGGTTAACATTTCCCACCCCACCCCCACGTGGCTGCAAGCCCCTTATTAAGAAAATGACTCTTATTTATTTCGTATCAGGTGGCATCCTAATACATTAGTTACAAGACACCTCAAACTTTATGACTTTCAAAACAAATAATACTACAATTCAGACATTAGCTTTGCACATTAGTGACGTAAATCCTTACAAATTCTTACAAAAGAATACTACAATCAGATTCTAACCTCATTCCTATTATTTTCAGTACTATGACATTACAATCAGAAGAGAGAAACGTTAGAAATTCTTCTTGCAACCAAATGATTCCAACAAGATTTAGCAACGTAAAATTTTGTGGTTCTAAAGGAGTACGGTGCAACCTTTTCCTACATTTTTGGCATGATCTCGTAATTACACATGTTTGATAACGAGTCATAAAGAGAAATTCATATTCCGAAATTTACGTATATTTTCCTAGTCTTGTAAGTTACAATATTTTCTTTATCGGGACTTTCATATTCAATTGAGTATTTCCTTTTTTTCTAGTCAAGAGAGCAGATAGTCTATTTATACAGTCTTATAATAGTTTCATTACCATCGAGCTATAATCGATGGGCAGGCCCCTATTGGGTAACCTCTGATCAGATGGTAAGTTATATACCGAGCCTACTGTGGCCGAGCGCCTATGAGCGAGCCCAGTTAGCCGAGATACAGAGCCTAGTATGGCCGAGCACCCATGAGCGAGCCTACTACGGAAGAGCAGTTATATATATACCGTGCCTTACTGGGTCGGACATCTATTTTACTTACTATATTTAGAGAATTGAGTCAGTATCAGCAGGTAATCATATCTTCAGATTATCTTTGACTCCCAGTTACTTTCAATTATTATATTATATGTTCAGTTTCAACTTTTAGTATATTGACTTACATACTCGGTACATTATTTGTACTGACGTCCCTTTTACCTGGTGACGCTGCGTTTCATGCCCACAGGTCTTGATAGACAGGTCGAGAGTCCTCCAAGTAGGCGATCAGCTCAGTGGAAGCTGTTGGTGCACTCCATTTGCTCCGGAGTTTCTTGTTTGGTCAGTATGATTTAGATGTGTATTGTTTGCTATGGCAGGGCTCTGTCCCTACCTTTATAGAAATTATGTATTCTTAGAGGCTTGTAGACAGATGTCATGTACATAAAAGATTGTATGGTCTTATTGGCCTATGTTCAGTATACGAGTGGTTATTTTGGTCTTATAGTTCTATATGTCATATGTATAAGTTGGTGTCACATGTTGTATTCTACCTAGCTTACGGCAGCCCCTCCAGCTCGGTTATCTGTGATAGTATGATACGAAAAGATACGTTACGTTGGTACTCGGTTGAGTAAGGTACCGGGTGCCCGTCGCGTCCCATTGGTTTGGATCGAGACAAAAGTGGTACCAGAGTAGTTGTTTCCTAGGGATGTCTACAAGCCGTGTCTAGTAGAGTCTTGTTTATGGGTATGTCATGCACCACACTTATAAGAAGGAGGCTACAGGGCATTTAGGATTGTCACTCTTTCTTCTTACTCTAGATCGTGTGGTAGAGCTCATTTATTAGAATTCAAACTCCTAGCTTTTATTTTATCTGTACTATGATGATACCTCCAGTTGGTAAGAGATTGAATGTGGATATGGAAGAGTTGAGTCAGAGGAACTTGATTTTTCATGATGCTTATGATGAGGAAATGTAAGTTCTTCAGTAGATCATGTGTGTACTAAGACGTGTAAGCATCTTGATAAGGAGCCTTAAGGCAAGGATATCTATCCACCCCTATGGTGAAAGGCAATTAGAGATTCAGAAGATAGTACAAGTCTCAACAAGTAAAAGAAGCAAGGTGAAGAAGGGTACGGGGTGCCCAGTTAATGAAGACTAACATTATTTACCATTCAGGATGTGAGATATAAGCATTTTGAGTTACCTTAAATGGTAGCAAGGGTATGTACAAATGTCCACACCTATCTTATTTATGTCCTATGGAAGTTAACAAAAGTAGTATAATAGAAGGACGGATATCAGGATCTGGCTGGGGTTAGAGTGACCCAAAATGGGGGATGGAATGTTTGCGTTAGTTGACATTTCCGAAGGATAGTGCAAATATGCTAATAGATCTCCTTGTGAGGCACCCAGATGGTGCACTCTAAAATAGTACGGTTAAATATTAGTATCACAAAGATAGGCACTAGAAGCCTTGAAGGGGATAAATATTATCTTAGTATGGCTTCCGTCCCTAGTAGAGAGAGAATGTTAAGTGTTACACAGTCTATAATCGAGGGAAGGAAAATATGAGAGGTGCCAAGCCTGGAGACAACAAAAGAGTATAGGCCATAAGGTTACATCCTCATTTCGAGAAATAAGTTCGTGACTCCAACGCGGTTGTCAGGAGGAAAAGTTAGACCCCAAATTAATAGAAATCTGTATGGGCTGGCGAACAAGATAAACTAAACATGGATTAGGGACAGAGTGATTTGATAATGGTCGACATCATGAGAATTTCATATTTCATTCCAGCAATAATAGAATAGACAGTAGAAGAAGATTCATGAAAGATTCAGAGAATGGTCATTCAGGATGACATGTCCCTAAAGCAAGCAATGTGAGCAAAGTTAAGCTTAGGGGACTGTACGTGCCAGTTATACTAAGTGTCACCCTCACGAGTAAGGGATGTTGCTATCCTTGGTACAGAAGGATCACTACAAAGAGAGTAATGGTCATCAATGATGTGAGAAGACGCCAAAGATAAAGTGGTAAAATATATATAGGTAGATCATCGTAGCGCTAAATATTTGAACTCCTCAAAAGGGGGGAATATGGAGTGATGCGGCTTTAAGTCAGAATTAGGTGGTTAGAGTAATTATGGAATGGTAAAGGAAGAATGCGATAAAATAAAAAAGGGATGAGATTGCACTTATTCAAAGCCTACAGATATGCTACGATTCCAGAACATTATGCAAACACGCGTCAAGGAGAGGAAGTAAGGGTTCCTGCCCGAGATGTTATTGATGAATAAAGAGCCAGTGAGAGAGGTAAGTTAAGATAAAGGAAATAACCTAAGAAATACTACACGGAATATTAATATGAGAATGGGCCAATGACTAGTTAGCAGTTGATTCAGGAAGAGCCTAGTTATGGCTAGACAAGAGGTTACAGACAAATCAACATATCGTGCTAGATAAACGTAGTGAACCCCAACATGGGAAATTCAGTCTCGCAGAAATGACATCGTGATCCTTGAGAAATATTCAGCTAGGAGTTGGGGTAGTTAAAGGTACCGTACTAGTGTTACGAAAATAAAAGAGAGTCTCACTTGGAAGACAGTCAAAACTTCAGTTTAGAAGTAACCATACGAGCACATAAGTGTGAAGGTAAGTAACTTCGGATAATTATAGGTGAGGAAGGACATCAAAAAAAATTTCCCCGAGTATACAATATTATAGGTTCGCAGCTTTACAAGAGTCAGAGGGTCCTCCCTAAGTACGACAACAAAAGACTAGTTGAGGAAATAAGGAAGAAGGCTTCCACCTAAGCATAGTAACTTGAAGAAAAAATGGTCTTGTAATAGAAGTCTCACTACAACATTGTATGGACTCCATACGAAAGTGGCGCCTATCGGAGCTAATGAGCAGGAAATGAAACCAAAAGTAATATTCCAGACCATGTGAGTTGCACGAAAATTTCGGAATGCGTGGGAACTAAGATAAGCTAAGTATACATGCAGCAGATGGGTAAAAACACTAGGAAAAGTAATAGCTTATGTTTAAAGGAAGCTCAGAAGGAACAAAAGGGATTATACACTTAAGACTTCAGAGTGATATCCATGTAGCATATATGTTGATATTCATACAGCCGTAGAAGACTCCGGTATAAGTTAAAAGAAAGAATTGAGCCTAAGGCATAGACAAAGGATTGTATTGTCAGAAGATTGTCTGATGGATATTCCATAGTGCCCATGAAGGCTAAAGTAATAACTAATACCAGGAGCCATAAATTGGAAGATAGCTTAAGCCTACATAAAGGCTGATCAGAAGGAAGAGGTAACTAAAGAGTTACATCAACCAAGTAAATCAGGAGTCTGATTATTGGACCCAGAAAATTATGGACATCGTGATTGAGAACATTGCAGAATCACTCTTAATATCAGAGGTGCAAGAGAGATAGTACAACAACCATATTCTATAACGGCCTTATGATAAAGCCGGTTAGAAAAGTACCAGCCTCATAAGAAGTCAGTATGAAGCTCCAACCGGATTGTGTAAGCACCAGAGGTGCAAATATTATAATATAGCTTCAAGTTATGGACGTGAGTTATACCTATGTGGAAGGGAGGTCATGAAAGAGATAGAAGATACGATGAGAGGTTTTAAGGTAAGTAAGGTAAATGTGAACAACGCACGAGATACTCAAAGGAAGAAGATCGTGAATAATCCATACTTCGGATAAAAGGTTAGAAGTGTTGGGATTCAGTATCCAGGAATGATAGCGGCGGCGTCAGTGGTGTGCCTTCTAGCCTATGGTTTCTAAGTACCGAGAGATTTAGTTAAGAGAGTGAAGAGGAGTTATAGACGGTGTGATTTCTCACTTGATGATCCAGAATAACATAAGGAAATCTATGGTGCAAGAAAGTTGAAAGAAGGTTGCGAATAGTATAAACAGGTATAGGTCGCAAGCTAAAGTATGGTAGAGCGAGAAGGTTAAGGGAAGACATGGGTAAGGACAAGAAAAGGCGAGTGACAAGGTGACGAGAATGGATAAGTCCTCGAGATTAAGCCCATGAAAACAAGAAGAACTGATGGTTTCTCTAAGTTATACAAAGCTCAGTATAGCCTTAATCAACTCAAAGGAGTCTAAGAGTAATGGCATTTAGAAGAAATGGAATGCTGCCCTGGTAATAGAATGGGGGTGTAATTATGATGGATAAAGGATAATGTTTGGGCCTTCGATTGAGTAATAACTTTAAGAGGATTTCACAAATTGTACGGGATTAAATTACGCACGTACGGTGAATCACATTGGGATGCTATGAAATATGGTTATTGAAGTATACTATCGCCCCTAGGTGGATCAGTCTAATCACTTCAGATGCTTCCCCAATGAGACGTGAGCCCTAGTGACAATATCTTACGTAAGAAATTTCAAGTTATCAGTGGTAAATTGTAAATTAATATTGAGGTGAGTCAACAATGGATGGACAAAAGTCACAAATTATGAGATGAGATTAGGCCACCATTCTTAAGATGAACAGTAATGACGAAGCATTAAATGACTTAGATGTATACATATAGGATAAGCACAAGAATAACCTGGAGTTTGGTAGAAAACTTCAGTAACGATAAATCAAAGTAAGAGTTATGGCAATAAATGCATACGGATGGATAAACTGACCTATGAAATAAGGTATAACGATATTCGTAAGTTCAACAAAGTACCGAACAAAGAACTTCAGTATACTCATAGATGCCAGAGGGACATCTTATCAAGCTCTGTATATGTTTACAAAGCGAAGACTAGAGATTGGCTAAAAGCTGAATGAAAAAAAAGAGAGAAGAGTCGCATAGGCACACTTACAATGTTAGAGTCGTATATGGTGTATGACAGAAGGTAGCGACAGTTACAAGATTAGAAGGATTCCGACCACAAGTCATGGGGTAAGAAAGAGGCCTAAAGGGGAGAATGCCCAGGCCTTTGAATTTATTCACAAAACAGTTGCCTAGATGGCAACGAGAGTACTAAAGTATTCGGAAGACAAAGGTTGTGAAAATGATAAATGCATCAGTCGACATTCGAGGACGAATGTTCCAAAGGGGGGAATGATGTTACATCTCACATTTTCGTATGTTAACATTTCGTCGTAAGTTAATCGACGTAATGTTCGGGAATGAGATTATTTTGAGATTATAAGCATTATGCTATTTCAACAAGTGATCAGTAAATTCGTGAAGGTGAGAAGTAAGAAAATCGAAGAAAAGGGATTTCGCCAAAGTTTGATATTTTGGGATAAAATACGGCTCGAGCTAAAATACCTGGTATTTATGGACTCGTACCATACAAGGTACTGCATGACCATAATAGTAAGGTGTATAAAGTGTGTTAAAAGTGAGAAATATTTTAAGTAATTTGAGATAATTCTTAATTATACAGGTAATTGGTTAATTACCAGGTAACGGGACATTACCTAATTACTTAATAAGTGGATAAAGGTTAACAATTCCCACCCCACCCCACATGGAAGCAAGCCCCTTATTAAGCAAATGACTCTTAGTCATTTCTTATTAGGTGGCATCGTAATACATTAATTACAAGACACCTCAAACTTTAAGACTTTCATAACAAATAATACTACAATTCAGACATGAGCTTTGCACATTAGTAACGTGAATCCTTACAAACTCCTACAAAAGAATACTACAATAAGATTCTAACCTCATTCCTAATATTTTCAATACCAAGACATTACAATCAGAAGAGAGAAATGTTAGCAATTCTTCTTGCAACCAAACGATTCCAACATGATTTCGCAACGTAAACTTTCACGGTTCTAAAGGAGTACGGTGTAACCTTTTCCAATAACATCATACAAATTGTTTCCCTACTCCAGATATGTTAAGGCTGAGCCCTTCCTTCATTTTGCATGATCTCATAATTACACGAGTTTAATAACGAGGCAAAAAGAGAAATTCATATTCCAGAATTTACGTATGTTTTACTAGTCTTATAAGTTACAATATTCTCTTTATCGGGACTTCATATTCAATGGAGTATTTTCTTTTTTCCAGTCAAGAGAGCAAAGAGTCTATATATATAGTATTACAGTATTTTTATTTCCATCGAGCTATAATCGATGGGCAGGCCCCTATTGGGCAACCTTTGATCAGATGGTAAGTTAT
>AWOL01S0162102.1:0-14923 GCA_000715115.1 Nicotiana otophora | reverse complement strand
AAGTCACTCCTTGCTACATCATTCTGAACACCGCATAAATTTCCTTGTTGTATATGTACATCTGTATTTAAGAGTCAACATAATTATGATATTAACAAGATATTGAATCACAAAACATTGCATGTACCTACTCTTTAAACGAGACGCATTATTCGTGAAGTCTCTTTATCACNAATGTTTATGATGTATGCAAAAATGGTACAAACCAGGTCAGTGGGGCGAGTCAGCTTAGCGGACCTCATCCCCGTTGCGTGAAGTGTAGTAGATGTCATTCAGGGGTATGTTACTGTTGTACCAATGTATGTTATGGATGTGGAGTTGAGGGGCATCATTTAAGGCACTGCCCCGTCAATCTAAAATCACCAAGTAAGTCACTCCTTGCTACATCATTCTGAACACCGCATAAATTTCCTTGTTGTATATGTACATCTGTATTTAAGAGTCAACATAATTATGATATTAACAAGATATTGAATCACAAAACATTGCATGTACCTACTCTTTAAACGAGACGCATTATTCGTGAAGTCTCTTTATCACAATTTTCTTACTTACAATCTCTTGAAGAATTGAGTTAAATAATTATTTCCTAGAATTGAGCTATAGCCCTAGGTTAATACTTCCCACTTGCTTCCCTAAATTCTCAACAGGGGGCTATACCTGATGCATTTCTTATATAACCTTCCGATACAAATGGATAACATCTGCTCACTTGTGCCTGTGCACGCACCATCATATTATTTACCTACATGGCATCGAATCTAATGTAAAGCAGCCTAGTGCTGAGATCTTTCTTGAGCCACTATCTCTTTCTCTCTCTTGTGTATGTGGCTCATATGGTTTGAAAAGTCACTTTTCTCCCTTTGTGAACATTATCATGAATCCGTTCACTGTCTGGTAACATAAGGTCATACCTCAGCACCTATCATATGTGTACATGTCAATCGAAAGAGTCACTTGTCCGCATAAAGTTCCTCTGAAATTTGAGATCCTCACAAATTCGTCATAAGAAGATCTTTTGTTTGCCCATCTTAGTATAATTTTCTGTCCCATTAGATCATTCCTCAGTAAGTAACCTACCTCGTTCCTAGTATTGTAGATGCCCATGACATGGCCGGGTACTATAACTTGAGAGTTATTATAACGGAAACTTGCCTAGCTCAAAACAAGTGTCCACTCTCTCTTTGCAACTCTACAACATGTTCTGACTGTGATCCTTATCTAGTAAACTCATTGTACTAGTCTCTCGACACTCGTTGGGATAACCATGAGAGATCGCGTCCTTCCATGAGTCGCTTTAACACTTCCTTTCTCATAAGATCCTTAATAGGCTCTCCATCAAGACCGAATACACTTTTGGGGTTATCATAGCATCATGTCTATTTCTCATTTTTTCCCATCCTTCATTAGCATTTGGGTGCTTTTGAAGTCATAAAATCCATGGCGAAGTCGTTATGAACATCCGCAAACATTCCATGACTACTCTATAGTGCCTCCCTGGGTTCCGTTATCTTTAACACTCGGCTTCTAGAATCAATTACTATGCCATTGTCATGTGTAGAGAATTCACTTTCCCTAGCATTCCGTATCATTGGGTGGACAAGGGTTTATCTTTCGCATTTCCCTCCGGAGCATTGCATCAACCATTAGGACCTCTCTAACCAATGTATGATTTAATCCCAATATTAGGAAGTCCTAACTACATGGTCGCACTCTTGTGTGGTTGAACTTAAGTAGCCTTACCGCGACCTTTTCTTTCCCTACTTAGGGTAGATGTTCTAGATCTTGACTCCTGTTCTGAACATATTAATTTTAAGGACAAGTTTATTCTATCTCTAGTCCTTTTATATAAGATCAACTATCGGGAAGGGTTAAGTTGCCAGAGTAATTACCTCACAGGTGCTCAACCTCTTTTTCAACCTCATGGGCTTGTGGCATAGATTCCTTGTGTCAAATACTATTAAGAGCATAACGCAACTTCATGTATTTTGAAACCCCTATCACATTCATGGTGCAAGAATCTTCTTATTTCGAGTTAAACTGATTTTCCCTATACTCAAGGAGGATACTGGTGTCACGTACTTGGCTATTTCTCCTTACGACTTACTATTGCCGAACAAGGCACATATGGAATAAAACAATTGCTACTACCCCTATCATAACTCATCGTCTTCTAGGAGTAACTGATACTAACGTCTTTATCCTCCCAATCATGCCTCCCATATATCACATGTCTAAAATGACTCACTTCATTTACCTCTTAGGAGCATGTACATGGTTTCCACATTATCAATGTGTACTAGTTAACTGCCGGTTTCATTTATCGAATCAATGATGNAAATTCCAAAGGCCCATACAACAAGCCGGTACAAAGGTTGTTACTCCCGCCATGGGGGGGGCTAGAGGAAGGATCGGGGGAATGTTTATGATGTATGCAAAAATGGTACAAACCAGGTCAGTGGGGCGAGTCAGCTTAGCGGACCTCATCCCCGTTGCGTGAAGTGTAGTAGATGTCATTCAGGGGTATGTTACTGTTGTACCAATGTATGTTATGGATGTGGAGTTGAGGGGCATCATTTAAGGCACTGCCCCGTCAATCTAAAATCACCAAGTAAGTCACTCCTTGCTACATCATTCTGAACACCGCATAAATTTCCTTGTTGTATATGTACATCTGTATTTAAGAGTCAACATAATTATGATATTAACAAGATATTGAATCACAAAACATTGCATGTACCTACTCTTTAAACGAGACGCATTATTCGTGAAGTCTCTTTATCACAATTTTCTTACTTACAATCTCTTGAAGAATTGAGTTAAATAATTATTTCCTAGAATTGAGCTATAGCCCTAGGTTAATACTTCCCACTTGCTTCCCTAAATTCTCAACAGGGGGCTATACCTGATGCATTTCTTATATAACCTTCCGATACAAATGGATAACATCTGCTCACTTGTGCCTGTGCACGCACCATCATATTATTTACCTACATGGCATCGAATCTAATGTAAAGCAGCCTAGTGCTGAGATCTTTCTTGAGCCACTATCTCTTTCTCTCTCTTGTGTATGTGGCTCATATGGTTTGAAAAGTCACTTTTCTCCCTTTGTGAACATTATCATGAATCCGTTCACTGTCTGGTAACATAAGGTCATACCTCAGCACCTATCATATGTGTACATGTCAATCGAAAGAGTCACTTGTCCGCATAAAGTTCCTCTGAAATTTGAGATCCTCACAAATTCGTCATAAGAAGATCTTTTGTTTGCCCATCTTAGTATAATTTTCTGTCCCATTAGATCATTCCTCAGTAAGTAACCTACCTCGTTCCTAGTATTGTAGATGCCCATGACATGGCCGGGTACTATAACTTGAGAGTTATTATAACGGAAACTTGCCTAGCTCAAAACAAGTGTCCACTCTCTCTTTGCAACTCTACAACATGTTCTGACTGTGATCCTTATCTAGTAAACTCATTGTACTAGTCTCTCGACACTCGTTGGGATAACCATGAGAGATCGCGTCCTTCCATGAGTCGCTTTAACACTTCCTTTCTCATAAGATCCTTAATAGGCTCTCCATCAAGACCGAATACACTTTTGGGGTTATCATAGCATCATGTCTATTTCTCATTTTTTCCCATCCTTCATTAGCATTTGGGTGCTTTTGAAGTCATAAAATCCATGGCGAAGTCGTTATGAACATCCGCAAACATTCCATGACTACTCTATAGTGCCTCCCTGGGTTCCGTTATCTTTAACACTCGGCTTCTAGAATCAATTACTATGCCATTGTCATGTGTAGAGAATTCACTTTCCCTAGCATTCCGTATCATTGGGTGGACAAGGGTTTATCTTTCGCATTTCCCTCCGGAGCATTGCATCAACCATTAGGACCTCTCTAACCAATGTATGATTTAATCCCAATATTAGGAAGTCCTAACTACATGGTCGCACTCTTGTGTGGTTGAACTTAAGTAGCCTTACCGCGACCTTTTCTTTCCCTACTTAGGGTAGATGTTCTAGATCTTGACTCCTGTTCTGAACATATTAATTTTAAGGACAAGTTTATTCTATCTCTAGTCCTTTTATATAAGATCAACTATCGGGAAGGGTTAAGTTGCCAGAGTAATTACCTCACAGGTGCTCAACCTCTTTTTCAACCTCATGGGCTTGTGGCATAGATTCCTTGTGTCAAATACTATTAAGAGCATAACGCAACTTCATGTATTTTGAAACCCCTATCACATTCATGGTGCAAGAATCTTCTTATTTCGAGTTAAACTGATTTTCCCTATACTCAAGGAGGATACTGGTGTCACGTACTTGGCTATTTCTCCTTACGACTTACTATTGCCGAACAAGGCACATATGGAATAAAACAATTGCTACTACCCCTATCATAACTCATCGTCTTCTAGGAGTAACTGATACTAACGTCTTTATCCTCCCAATCATGCCTCCCATATATCACATGTCTAAAATGACTCACTTCATTTACCTCTTAGGAGCATGTACATGGTTTCCACATTATCAATGTGTACTAGTTAACTGCCGGTTTCATTTATCGAATCAATGATATCATCACAATGATTAACCATGTCAGCGCTATTGGTAGTGAACTTCATATCTCTTAGGGTTTAACTTCCTGAAACGCATGTGCTAAACACATTGACGGATTCTTGAATAATTCTATCTCAATCTCGAACCTCGTTGTTCCTATTTTTAGTAGATCTATAGAGGGTTGTAGGTTCAAACATGTCAAATAATAAGCATCATTCCCTGATCAAACATATTGGGTAGGAAACTCTATGATCATATTCATTCAAACACATCATAGAATAAGGTGGAGGAGGTTGGGGATCGCCAAAGTCCAATTCAGATGTTCGACATAGAGATTTGGAGTTTAAAGAAAGTGAATGAGTCTTATCAAGATTTCCACCATGAATACATTATGTGAATTGTTAATGAAGGTAAAGTAGGTGTTGTACACTTTGGGCCTTGTGGAATCTCGAAGGAAATAGGTCGAGCTATGAGTACGATGTCCTCCATCGTTGTCCTCCATTCACCCGGTGCTTTATATTTCTATTTCCAAGAAGGTAGTTGGAAATCCCTTGTTTATTATTCCAGTGGAGACTATTGAAGGTGAAGTTAATGGGTAATTGGCTTATGAGAGGTACCTAATTGTCATCCTTTTTAGACAAGCCCAGAAGTTGGGATTGCCTCCGTCAAAGTGCTGTGGGAAAGTCTGTGAGTCGAGGAGGTCACCTCGAAGGCCGAGAGTGTTGTGGAAAGAAAATATTCTCAATTGTTCTACAGCCAAATAGTTGTGGTTTGAAAGGTACTTTCTATGTATTTTGGTTTAAATATGTACAATTCATGTCTAGATGCCACTTTTGATAATGTAATACCTGTAATATTGAGATTGGTGTTATTAATATATATTGTGATGCTTTGTTGAGTTGTGAATGTGTTATTAGGAACGGTTTTGGTGATCCTATGATAGGTGGATAGGACCAATTACAGGGGGAACTCTACCAAAATTTCTAGAAAATTAGGGGAGTTAGTCAATGTGTGACTTGGGAGTGTGAATTAAGAGTTGAGTTACATTGGATATTGATCCTAAGCGGGGGGGGTGATATAAGGCCCGTAAAAGTTTTCCAAGAATTTATGTTTTTATGGTGCCAAGGTAAGCTAATGTGACACAATACGAATTTTTGGATTGTGCAATGCATCGTGGAGTTGGTAGAAGAATTTGCCGAAAACGACAATTATGTAGTCCATTATGATATATCAAATTTGTTTCGTTGACCACGGAATCACCACGGAATGAATCATAAGAAACTTAAATTTGAAAACAATTTTATGACCATTCTATTGGCCGCATAACTATTCAGTTGTCGCGAAATTGCATCGCGCAATTGACTAGACCCAACCCAGAATTTGAAAATTATTTTGTAGCCATTCTGCTGGCCACATAACCATTTTGCTACAGCAAAAGTGCATCGCGGAATTGACATACTATTTTGTGGCCATTCTGCTAGCCACATATCTGTTCTACTACCACAGAATTGCACCACATAATTGCAATCGGGGGTTATTTTTGGAAATTTTTGTATCTGACTCTATTTTTACATAAGGCCTTAGGGGTTTATTGTATAAGATATAACTTTATATTGTAGAGTGAGAGTATAAATTTAGAGAGAGAGGGAAAAGCTCTATCAAATTATACTCTCCAATTCTTGCACAAACCTTGGGAATTCAAGAGGGAAACTCACAAGACCTTCTACTTACAAGGTAAGACTTCATCCCTAGATTTTATGCAAAGTCTAATAATGGGTTTAAGTAGGATTTTATCATGGTAGGGATTGAGGGATGGTGACCGGAATCCATAAACCCTCAATCTCGAATCTGGGAGTATGTGAAGACTAGAAAATGTGATTTTGGTGGGTTTGAAGAAAATGGTTGGGCATGCATCTGACTAATGATGGTTTATGGGTGTTTTAGGGACATTTTATATTGGTTGGCTGCTTAAAAATTCATGGTGAGGGTACAGGAATTTCTATTATGGGACCTTATAATCGATTTCATATATTAGGTGTTTGATGAAATGTCAAAAAGGGTTAAATCTAGGAACACCTTCCTAACTATGGTTAACTTCTGTTATGTTTCTATATAGTTAGGTTGCTATGAGTGTGGGACGTTGTAGTAACTCTAAGGGAAAGCTTAATTGAAGTATGATGGCTAAACTCCCTTTCTAGAATTGGAATCCATGAGTTCCTCGGAAGTTCTAAATATGGTTTGTTCAAACTCTCATTCCAACTGTTCCAAATTGATTCCGATTTGCATAAAAGCTTATGTACTCAAGTTGTGTTCGAACATCCCTTATCATATTATTCTTACCTTAGTGGGAAAATGTTCAAACATGGTTGTTTTAACTAATGTATATGATTTGTACCCATGTTTCAATCGTAAATCACCATGCTATGCTTGTAAGTATTTTCAATGTGTTTTGAGTCCTTACATACTAATGAGTTGAAACTATGTATTGCCTTTTTTTTGAAAAAGTATTCCAAGAATATGTGGTGTATCACTAGTTTATGATTTTAACTTGTACTTCAATTGCTAGTTATTTTGCTCCATTCTTTGGAAAGAAACCCATTGTGTTTAAAGCCTTCATTACTAATGCACTTAAAGTTATGATTTCCAGAATATCTTGTATGTTGATGTTTATGATAATGATCATTGAAGGTAAAGAAATGAAAGTGTGAAGTATGAAATACGACTATCGTGCCATGAATGAAGAACTCTATGTATGATCAAGAGAGACAAAGAAATAATGATGTTGTGAGTGGTTGAAAGTACTAATGAAGATACATATAAGGTGTGAAAAGTTATGAGATATATGCATTTGTATTTCTATTTCCTTTGTTTGCAAAACAAAAATATTTTTGGGAGTATTATTAGCGACCCGAGGAAGGGTGGGTTGCAACGGCCCTCACCTGAAACTACGCATGCCGGTATAGGAGTAGATTGAGATTATTTCCCTTAATTGGGATGAGATTGATGTGTTGAGATTATTCCCCTTAATTGGGATGAGATTGTTGTTAGCCCTGGATTGGAAGTCGACTCACACGGCATATGTAGGGAGACGGCTTGGCCGATCGGATAGAGATCAGACGCCATGTCGTGCACATGGTGGTTCCTCATTCTTATTATTACATTTTATCCAAACCACATGTCGATCCATATTCATTCGTGGAGAGATAGTTCAGCCGATCGAGCCGTGATCGGACCCCATGCCTCGTGCATGGTGTGGTGATCAGAGGCTAATGATCTCCCAACCAAAAATGTTATTGTTCGTATTTTGAAAATTCGTTATGTTTTAACTTGGCATTTGGATATCATTGGTTATACCTTGTTTCTTTTCATGATTTGTCTCTTTTTATATTGGTATTCTATTTCATGAGAGGGTATTTAGCTTTAAATACTAGTACTATTCCATATGTATTAACGTCTCTTTTGCCGGGGGCATTGCATCTTGATAGTAGGCTATAATCTCGTGTTTTAGTCGCTTATTACATTCTAATTCACTGCACTTTACTTGTGTTGAGCTTTATTTGGTAGAATTTTGCACTTATTGCATATTTAATTCCTTGTAGGAATGATTCCGAGTTATGTAGATGTTGTAGAGCTAAATCAAATAATTAGAGCTTTAAAGTCTGAGTAAAAACCTAAGGGATTAAGTCGGGATCATGTTCGGGGGTCGAGAATCACTTTTCAACATCAAAAATCAAGGAAGAAGAAACACTATGAGAAAATACATTAATGTGACGCACCATGCGTAGCACTGTGTGATGTATCAGTGCACATGTGCACCAAACATTTGAGAAGTTCAGAGACTTATAATTTTTGGGTCTGACAGAAAAATACACCAACGCTAGGCATAGTGCGTGGCATAGTATGTAGCATCAGTATAAAATTTTGTAAGACAATCTAAGTTTAGAGAGTTTACAACCGAGAAAATTGCATTAATGCTACGCACCCTGTGTAGCATTGTGCGACGCGTGAAAAATAATAAGTTTGCAAGTTTTCCTATTTCGGCTAGGAAAGGGAGGTTTCATCTGGATCTGACCCTACTTGGTATAAATACATGGAAAAATGTTATTTTCTAGAATTTTGACATACTTTTGACCTAAGGAAGGTAAGGAGGGGTTGGAAGAACACAAGCACAAGGATTTCATCATTCCTTCCTCACTCAAGAGCCGAGTTTGGATCGAATCTATATTTTCCTATACTTTAATTATATTTGTGATGAATGTTTCCATGATTATGGAGTAGTTCATTTTAGGGCTTGATGGATTTGGTGTATTAATGATTGTTTGTGGATTATAACTCTAGTTTTATGTATTGAATCGTTTTTGGATGATTTAATTGTTGCATCTATATTCACTTGTTCATGTAATCGAGAGAGGCATAACTTGTGATATCTTTGCATTATCTTGTTGGTTGAGTTCATTAATTCTTATTAGTAATCGGAAGAGGCTACTTGAATCATTGATTAAACCTAGTTAGGAGGATTATCTTGCACATATCCTATCAAAACTCAATTTTCTCCCACTGATAACTTTCTTTGCTTATTCCTTGTTTCGATTGTAATTAGTCAATAGCTTTAGACTCTTAGTTAATTTTAGTTAGAAATCATATAAATCTCAATTGTTGATCATCTTGGATAGCAATCAGGCTAAAAACTATGAGAATACTAATTAAATCAAATCTATGTGGATACGATATTATACTATACTATATTTGATTAGCGAGCATAATTTAAGTGTGTGTGTTTTGCGCTCGTCACATCTTTAATGGATACAGGTGGTTCATCAGCATGCAACTTTGATCCTCGTTAGTAGTTACCCTCTACTCAGCAGACTTGGTGAGCCCTATTCTACTTCGAGGCCTTATGACATTTCATTTTGCGCATTGTATTTTGAGGTATAGCGGGGGCCTTATAACAGGCACTTTCATACTACTCTGCTGTACACTTAGAGGCTACGTAGACATGTTGTGGGTGGCGTTCTATGTTGGGTAATGAACTATAAGTGTTGGTATTTGTCAAACATGTTTTCCCTCGTAACTATAAACTTATAACATTTTGGATATTGTAAATGAATCTCCTTTGAGTAATGAAAAAGAATGTGGAACAGTTTACGCTTCTCACATCTATTTCTTGATTAATGACTCTTACATTTTTCATGGGTAAGGTTGGGTAGAATACATCAAGTAGACTTTCTTGACTAGGATGTCTCGGTCGAGCGCCGGTCGCGCTCCCTAAGGTCGGGGCGTGACAATAGAGAACACACCTCCTATACTTCTCAATTCGGTCTAGTGAAGGTGTAGATGTTTTTAAAGAAAAAGGGCTAAATTGTGTATGATTCTGTGGCAAGGTGTTGAATTGGTTATGAAGAATGTGTGTTTGAAAATTGAGTCTCATGTATTCAAGTGCTTAGAAGGGTTAGTCACTAATATCTAAATCTATCCTACCTGTCCCATAGCCTACATACACTAAACTTGGCAAACTTAAATTAGTAGAGACATACACTATGGGCAAGCTTATAGTATGATCGCAGGATTCACATGAATTTCCATGTGAAAATGAGTGCTTTTTGTTCATATGTGTTATGTCCTTAAATTATGTTCAATTTTATACTTGAATGTATGGACTCTCTTTATATTCACTCTCTTATTTATGATTCGGGCACATGGTCTCATGACCAATAGGTAAAGTTATTAAACTTCTCTTGTTGGGTGTGTGCATGAGTTGGCGATGCCTAGTGGTGACTAGTCGGTCTTTGATGTAAGGGGGTTATGGGTAGTTTTTTGAATACATTGAAATGGGTTACTTATGCTTTGTCATATTAATGTTGGGAAGTGTGAATTTTGTATTCCTATGCTTAATTAATGATATCAACCATAGTCAAGGTAATGTATGTGATTAATTGTGATTTGCTCCCACGTGATGTGATGTGTTGAATTTGTTAGGGTATTAAATTTCAAAGTTGCTCGAGGGGGAGCATGATTCTAAGTGTGGGTGCTGATATTTGGCTAAACTTATATGTATTTTATACGCATGTCGCCTCATATTTTACTCGAATGTTATATAGTTTCATGTGTGTTGTGATAAAATGAGCTAAAGTTTGGTGTTGTTAAGTGTAGGAGCCAACTAAAAGCGATTTAGAACGAAAGGGCAAGAAATGGAACAGAAAGAGAAGAAAAGAGCACAAGGGCAGTCTAGTGCCCAGCTAGCGCTTCGTGCTACCTGGGGAACTTGAGCCAGTTCTAAAATTAGCATGATCCCGGGATATTACACGTGAGGAGCACTCGAGAGCAAGGGTTATCAGTTTTCTTTCATTTTTCTTATTATTTTCAATCATTCAAATACTTATGAATTTGATTAGCATTATCATGTGTGGATAAGACCTATTAGTTATATGGTTGTGATTAGCCATGATTATTGTTGTTTGACGTCAACTTCTCCTTAAATACAATTTGCTATTATATGGTTGTTTCTTTGATTCTGTGCTTAATTGCTTGATTGTCCGGCCAAGGTCAAGTTCTATCAACTATGTGGATTATGCTTGATAAAGCTGCATTTGGATTAGAAAAGAATTGAAGAGGGCATGATCTTATATCTAAGGTCAGGGGCGAATTTGTGGTTAGGATAGAATTACACCTAGTCACCAGGCTTAATTGAATAACGGAATAATTAAAGAGGGCATGATCTTATCTCTAAGTTTAGGGGCAGATTTCTTGTTGTCAAGACCAAAAGCCATTATTCGGTCGTGATGGCGTCTGACTTACTTGCTAGTCAAGCCAAGTATAGAAATAACGATTGAAGATAACAAATTACGAGATAATACAATTCTAATAGCCAAATATCATAAATAAGACTACGCTGATATAAGAAATCCCCCCAAAACTGGCAATACATAGTCATGAGCTCTATATTGGAATACAAGTCCGATAATATGTAAACATACTGTTTGAAGAACACTAAAAGTACATAAATGGAAAGAGACGCCAAGGACTACGGATACAGTGCAGCTCTACCTCATCTCTTGTCAACTCAACAGCAATCCAGAAAAGCTCTCAGCTGGATCCCACTCCTTGGATCTGCAAAATTAAGCGAAAAGTGTAATATGAGTACAACCTATCTCATGTACTTCGTAAGTATCATGACTAACCTCATAGAGGAAGTCATAAGAATCATCAATAATACTAATGTGATAAAATCTGTACAAGTCAGGAATACATAAGAATACGTATTAACAATATCAGAATATGTGTATAAATGCAGGTAAACTCATGGTGCACATATAGAAGATATGAACGACCAGTAAACATGATTACAATTCAGTATATAGAGGAGATATGCGTAAAAGGCAAGTCAAATCACAGAGAGAGACACATAGAGAAGTTATGTATTGTGTATCATTTCACTAACAGAAACGACATATAGGAAAAATATGCACAAAGATGCATGTATACAAGTACAGAGCCAGCATATAAAGGAGATATGCAGTAAAATCATCTATACCCAAGGAATTTATATAGAGAAGATATACAAAGACCCAACACTGATCAATTTCCTACAACTGTGTGTACGGCATCAAGGAGAAACATGAGAGGATGACCCTAGGGGGATGGATCCTTATTCACACACTGCACAGACAACTCACATGCTATAGCAGCCACATGGACTACACACGTGCCATTATCAATTCAACCCGCTCAGACAACTCACGTGCCGTCAAACCAGTGAAGAACGCAAAAAGCATATACAAGAATACATGTATAAAGTCAATGAACATCAAATTAAGTACTCTTGTACTGATGAAATAACATGCTAAACTATATGCATGTGCGAAGTGTATAGTTACAACTCAGATTGGGCGGATACGCATCAAAATAATTGTTATCGTAATTGAATAGGAGATTAACCTACACATAATCTCTAACATGATTCACGAAGTGACGTAGTCATATAACATGTAAATCGTGATAGTAAGAATCATAAATATTAAAATCAAGGCATAATATAGCGTAAATACTACACCCAACATGAATAAAACCCGGTGCACGCATATTGGCTCAACCCTTCACATGTATGGCATCTAGGGCTATGCATTGGTTCGATTGGATTTGGTACGTTTCGAATTGTAATTTCGAATTTCGGCCTATAAAATGCAATCCAAATCCAATTCGAATTAATATTGGATCATATCGGATTTTAAAGTTCGGATCGCATAAATATTTTGGATTTCGGATCGGAGTATACGACTTATTAATTCTAGTGCTAATCTAATTCACTTTTTAAGGTCACTATACTTTTTAAGGCTACTGCTATTCACCATTCTAATAAATTGAAAGGTAATAAATATGTTAAACCACCCCCCCCCCATATTTTCGCATTAGTATATGCTGTAAGTAAAGTAACGTAAGTCGATGAGGCTAAGTGTCACAACTCGCATTTGGGAGTTGTGATTTCAGCCAAGAACTGGTGAGAAAGGGTCCTTCTGATGGTCTTACGTAGAACTGTCTACTTGGGAAACTTGGGCTTTTTAATTTTAAGAATATATAAGGGGGGTATAGGTGATGAAAGCTCCGACCTGCCTCCCCCATACGTGCTGCCACCGAGCCGTATAGAACGAGCTACCTTGGGAGCAACCTCAAGGGCCTACCTAGATAACTCAAAGGAGTGTCAAAGGTACCCATACGAGTTAGGAAAATTCTATGGGCGGCGCAACGCCTTCGGGCTAGCGTTGGGCATCAAAGTGGTGCTGGAGGCTCGATGTGTGGGACGTCCAGCACCACGGGCTGCCGAATTTTTGAACGAGACCTCCGTGCCAATTGGATACTTGACGCACCCGTCTTAGGGGAATCATGTGTCGACTTGTGAGCATGGCTTGGGTTCAACCATGCAAGCAAGGGTCCGTTGGCCTAAAGGTGCAGTTGTGGGGCGACACTTCACTATTCGGGATGAAAGCGTGTCGCGAAGGCAATGTATGGGCATGGCATGAAAGACGCATATGACAATGGCCAAGGGCTAAAGGTTTCCTTACTGGGGCGAGGCACGACCTAGTCGCGGATGCATTAGGCGAGTGTCAAGATTAAGGATTGAGCTGTGCACGCGGAAGCAATGCTCAGTCTTGAGCGAGGGACAAGACATGTCCTAAGACAATCCCCCAGGACGCGTATGGATTGTGATCAGCGCCAAGACATGTCTAGGGCCAATGGCCTAGACATCTTACGGGCGACACAAGTTGGGTCAAGCCTACGGGCAAGCACCACCAAAAGGCACAAGTTGGGGCAAGCCTACGGGCGAGCTCCACAAACAGGCACAGGATCGTACTTGGGAATCTTGGGACAGGAAACAGGCTGGCCTGCAGCCGAGGGAAACTGCAGGTGCCGCACGGGCGAGCAGGTGCCGCTATCCAATGTAAGGATTTGGGCCCGTGACATAAGGCTTTGTTCTTGGTTAATAATGAGCTTAAACAAGTATTAAGAAAGTCTCATAAAAGTTCGAGGCTAAACGAATCCAAAAAAAATTAAGTTTGTCGATACTCGGTGGAAAGGCTGACAGAATTCTGGACATGATATTTGCTCAACTTTATGGGGTTATATATCTTAGTATATAAGGTTTTATGGTTTGCATAACCCATCTAAAGTCAAGTTCATCTAGTTTTCTTTCCAATTCAATAAACCGTTTATTAACCGGAGTTTTGTACAAAATGTTATATTCTTTTTACAATAACTGCTGAAATCAGCTACCTTTTGGGACCATATGGTCGGTGAAAACTTATCCACTTGTTATAAATCAATGGATTCGTCTTCAAACCCCATTCTTGACCAAATCTAAGTTCCTACAGCTCCTAATATCTCTCCTAACATTCTCCCATCGTTCCTCTGTAAACCTAAATGCCAAATCACCCAAGTGTAAGATAAAAAGGTCTTGTAGATATTGTGAAGATCACTTATATGATGTTGTTGATGAGTTGTGAGTCCTTTCAAGTTGGAAAAGAGTATTTCTTAGATTTTTTCTTGCTGTTTAGAGGTAATTTCTTCGTCTCATATATGGATTTGATAATATCTTAGTCCTACATAAGTTATTACAACGGAAAAGTGCAAGATAAGTACTTGGAGAAATAGTAGTGTTGTTGAATCTTGTTGAGCTTCTTATGAGTCATATAAGGTTGGATATTGATATGTATATGTTTGGTTGTGTGCTGCATGTGTTAATATTGATGTTGTAGATTTGAGGAAAATGAAATAAGTAGGGTAGGTGCTATCGAAATTGCTATGGATGAGCTCGTCGCTCATTTGTGTCGACTTATAGCTTCTATAAGCTTAACGATGGTAATTTAT
>AWOL01S0162064.1:5815-18383 GCA_000715115.1 Nicotiana otophora | reverse complement strand
CAAGCTTGCACTGCCACCTAGTCTATCTGTAGTTCATCCAGTATTCCATGTTTCTACGCTCCGGAAGTATCACGGTGATCTGTATCATGTGTTAGACTTCAGCTCAATCCAGTTGGACACAGATTTTTCTTATGTTGAGGAATCAGTGACCATTTTGGACAGGCAGGTATGAAAGTTGAGGTCGAAGGACATTATTTCAGTGAAGGTTCAGTGAAGGGATCAACCAGTTGAGGAGGCGACTTGGGAGACCGAGCATGATATGCGTAGCTGTTATCCTTATCTTTTCACCACTTCAGGTATGTCTCAATACTCATTCGAGGACGAACGTTTGTTTTAAGATGGGGAGGATGTAATGACCCGGCCAGTCATTTTGAGTATTTTAGCCATGATCCCCTATTTATTGCCTCCTCTATGTTGTATTATGGTTATGTGACTTGCCGGGGTGTTTGTGGTGAGTTTCAGAGTAATGGGATATATAATCCCTACGTTAGAGCATTAAGTTGAAAGAGTTGGCCATAGTTTGACTTTTATATAGATGACTCCGGAATGGAGTTTTGACTATTCCAATAGTTTCTATGGTGATTTTGGATTTATGAGCGTGTCCAGATATTAGATTTGAAGGTTGAGAAAGTTTGACTGGGAGTTGACTTTATTAATATCTAGGTCGGATTTCAATTTTGGAAGTTGGAATAGGTCAGTCAAGTCATTTATGACTTGTGTGAAAATNCCTTTTTTTATGCATCAATCAAACCATATCCCTTACCAAACGAAATATGACTTTTTCAGTTTTTAAATTTATTATAGATTTTTTTCTCGTTTTATTAGAACCCATATGCTATACGCCATCAAAACATATCCAAGGCTTCCCCCCAAAATTGATTCTTTTTCTCTCCATCAATGTAAAATGCAGTTTGCTTCCTTAAGGGTGCTCCGTTCAGGTGGTCCGAGGAGTGCGAGGAGAGTTTTTAAAAGCTCAAGACTGCATTGACCACAACTCTAATATTGGTGTTGCCTACCGGTTCGGGGTCTTATACTGTATACTGTGATGCGTCGGGTGTTGTCCTCGGCACGGTGTTGATGCAAGACGGTAGGGTGATTGCCTACACGTCTAGACAGCTGAAGGTGCATGAGAAGAACTATCCGGTCCACGACCTTAAGTTAGAAGCTATTGTTCATGCCTTGAAGATTTGGAGGCACTATTTGTATGGTCTCCCTTGTGAGGTCTATACCGACCACCGGAGTCTACAACATTTGTTCAAACAGAAGGATCTTAACTTGCGGCAGCGGAGATGGTTAGAGTTTCTTAAGGACCATGATATCAACATTCTATATCATCCCGGTACGACCAATATGGTGGCTGATGCCTTGTGTCGTAAAGCGTATAACTTAGGTAGTTTACCATATCTACCAGCAGCAGAGAGGCCATTAGTATAGGCCTTGGCCAACCAGTTTATTAGATTGGATGTTTCGAAGTAGTGCCCAGTTTTGGCTTGTGTGGCTTCTCGATCTTCTTTTTATGATTGTATCAGAGAGCGGTAGCATGGCGACCCCCATCTGCTTGTCCTCAAGGATACAGTTCAACACGATGATGCCAAGGAGGTCACTATTAGGGATGATGGTGTGTTACAGATGCAGGGGATTCTATGTGTGCCCAATGTAGATAGTTTGCGTAAGTTGATTCTTTAGGAGGCCCACAGTTGCGGTACTCCATTCATCCGGGTGCCGCTAATCTGTATCAGGACTTAAGGCATCACTATTGGTAGAGGAGGAGGATGAAGAAAGATATAGTGGAGTATGTATCTCGTTGCCTAAATTGTCAGTAGGTAAAGTTTGAACATCAGCGGCCAGGTGGATTATTTCAGAGACTAGAGATTCCAGAGTGGAAATGGAAGCGGGTTATTATGGATTTTGTTGTTGGGCTCCCACGGACTCAGAAGAAGTTTGATGCGGTATGGGTGATTGTGGATAGATTGACCAAGTTGGCTCATTTCATTCTAGTGGTGACTTCTTATTCTTCAAAGCAGGTGACTCAAGTCTACATTCGTGAGATTGTCCTACTTCATGGTGTGCTGGTATCCATCGTCTCTTCCCAGGGTACACAGTTTACATCGCGACGCTGGAAGGCCGTACCGCGTGAGTTGGGTACACAGGTTGAGTTGAGTACAAAATTCCACCCTCAGACGAACGGACAGCCCGAGTGCACTACTTAAATATTGGAGGATATGCTTCGTGCATGTGTGATGGAGTTTGGGGGGTTCTTGGGATCAGTTTTTGCCGTTTGCAGAGTTTTTCTACAACAACAGCTACCAGTCGAGCATTCAGATAGCTCTGTATAAGGCCTTGTATGAGAGTCGGTGGGTTGGTTTGACCCGAGCGAGGCTAGTCTATTGGGTACTGACCTTGCGGGTCGCATTGATGTATTCATAGTTGAGGAGCGGGACTTGCTCCGAGTTGCGCCCATGAATAGTGTTTCGAAGTTTGGGAAGAAGGTCAAGTTGAGCCCTAGGTATATCAAACCTTTTGAGATTATTGAGAGGATTGGAGTGGAGGCCTACAAGCTTGCACTGCCACCTAGTCTATCTGTAGTTCATCCAGTATTCCATGTTTCTACGCTCCGAAAGTATCATGGTGATCTGTATCATGTGTTAGACTTCAGCTCAATCCAGTTGGACACAGATATTTCTTATGTTGAGGAATCAGTGACCATTTTGGACAGGCAGGTATGAAAGTTGAGGTCGAAGGACATTGTTTCAGTGAAGGTTCAGTGAAGGGGTCAACCAGTTGAGGAGGCGACTTGGGAGACCGAGCATGATATGTGTAGCTGTTATCCTTATCTTTTCACCACTTCAGGTATGTCTCAATACTCATTCGAGGACGAACGTTTGTTTTAAGATGGGGAGGATGTAATGACCCGGCCAGTCATTTTGAGTATTTTAGCCATGATCCCCTATTCATTGCCTCCTCTATGTTGTATTATGGTTATGTGACTTACCGGGGTGTTTGGGGTGAGTTTCAGAGTAATGGGATATATAATCCCTACGTTAGAGCATTAAGTTGAAAGAGTTGGCCATAGTTTGACTTTTATATAGATGACTCCGGAATGGAGTTTTGACTATTCCAATAGTTTCTATGGTGATTTTGGATTTATGAGCGTGTCCAGATATTAGATTTGAAGGTTGAGAAAGTTTGACTGGGAGTTGACTTTATTAATATCTAGGTCGGATTCCAATTTTGGAAGTTGGAATAGGTCAGTCAAGTCATTTATGACTTGTGTGAAAAATTTGAAGTCAATCGGAGCTGTTTTGGTATGAATCGACATTTGTTTTGGAATTCGTAAATTCATAGTTTCAATAAGCTTGAATTGGGTTGCGATTCGTAGAATCGATGTAGTTTGATGTGATTGTCGGCCTCGAGTAGGTCAGTTATGTGTTTTGCAACTTGTTGGTATATTCAGACGGGGCTCCGGATGTGATTCGGATCGAATCCAGAACAAGTTAGGACTTGTGATTCGCAGGTGCGGTGCCACAAAAGCGATTTTGGTCTTGCCCTGCTGGGACCGCAGTTTCATGACCCAATTTCTCCTATGGGCCATGATGGCGCCCAACATTGCCGCTATGCAATCTAATGTATTTATTCTTTTTTAATTTTCAAAATAGTTGAGTTATTTATTTATTTATTAAGTAAGTGAGAAGTGGAAACTTTGATAAAGTAAAGCGCAAACTAATAAAAGAGCAAGTATGGTGAAATAAATACTCAAAAGCCATCAAGTGTCTACTAGCTTTTTTCTAAGACCTGGTGTCACAAGTGTATGAGTAACTAGTAGAATATATAAAACACTTATACTACTGTCTGAAACGAGATAGACAGAAAGTAATTACAAAAGAGAGAGGTTGCGGGTGCTGAAGAACGGACTAAGAGAGCAGCTCACCACTATGCCTCAGGATAATGGGAGTGCATGCCTGAGTAAACACCAGATCCACCTACCTCAGATCCTGCACGATTAGTGCAGAAGTGTAGCATGAGTACATAAAAATAAACCTACCCAATAAGTATCCAGTTTAGCCTTGAAGAAGTAGTGACGAGGGGTCGACATCGACACTTACTATGGGCCAACAATAAAATATAGAAATTCTAAATAGGCATGGAATATGTGAGAAATAATAATAACATAATTGCAAGAAGCAAATAAATGATTCTTCAACTGATAGTAAATTCCAAAATATCTCCAACTAACACATACTAACTCCAAAAATAANCTCCAAATCAATTTCGGGCCAATAAATAAATTATAACCTCTCAAGTCATGAAAATAATATCAATTGTATTCGGGCTCCAAGCATCAACATGCACGATTTATGCCGAGGTCGTACAACTCGATCCAAAATAATGGGTGCACTACCGAGGGTCGAGCGGCACGAACCATAGATGAATCTATTATACTGCCGAGGCATTCGGCCTGCTTCACAAGAAGAGATAATACTCTATGAATTTCCGATTTAATAGTTATCACAAGACTAATACACAAGGAAGCAAAATTTCTATTAACGGACAAATAACCCACCAAAATTCAAAGTAAGTGAAATTCAGCCTTTACGAATCCTTTATCACGTTTCAATATAATTTAGGCACTTAAATTAACAAGTAGAGTGCAAACAATACAAGTATTTCATGATTTGGATCCTAAAATAACCCGGACTTAAGAATGATTAGTAGCTAGCTACGCACGGACTCTCATCCCCTCGTGTGTACGTAACCCCCACAATTAGAAGCAAATAGTAATTTAAAAAACCTTTGGGGTAAATTCTCTCGTACAAGGTTAGGCAAGAGACTTACCTCGTCTCAAAGAACACTTTCCGGCCTACGAATTCACTCTAAAGCCTCAACTTAGTGCCAAACAATCCAAAGCTTTCCAAATGTTATATAAATTAATAAATATACGCTCATAAGTTCATAATTTAGCTATTAGAGTAATTACTCAACCCCAAATTGGAAGATTCCTAAAATTCACCCCCGAGCCCGCATGTCCGTATTCCGAAAGGTTTCAAAGATAAATGTTACTCATAACCTCACGAACTCAAATATATAATTTCTACCCAATTCCATAATCATTTTCGTGGTTAAATCTCATTTTTATCAAAACCTAGATTTTTCAACTAAACCCATAATTTCTCCAATTTATATGTTAAGAATCTATTCACAATGCATGTATTAAAGTCATATTGTTTAGAAATTACTTACCTCAAAGTGCTAGGTGAAAATCCCTCTTCAAATATCTCTAAAATTGCCCAACAAGTGAATGAAATGAGCCAAAATGCCTAAGTCCCTACATTAAATGGACCTCACTGCCCCAACGATTTTTGCTTCTGCGGACATTGGGTCGCACCTACGACGCCGCACCTGCGGAAGATCCATCGCAGGTACGGTCTTCGCCTAGCTTGGCCAAGTACACTTCTGTGGAGAAGCATGCACGCCACCTCTTTCTTCTTCTTTTCTTATAGGGCCGCTTATGAGGAGCTAGTCTACATCTGTGCACACGCGCCTGCAGATAGTCGCCCGCTTCTGCAAACCCAGGCTTCCTTGTCCTAACCTGCACCTACGACCACCTTCCTCGGACCTGAGAGCTCGTAGTTGTGGTAAGATCTCCGCTTCTGCGACCATTGGACAACCTGCTCTAGGCCACTTCTGCGGTCGATGGGCCGCTTCTGCGAGATCGCACCTACGGCCAAAACCTCATAGGTGTTAACGCACCCGAATTGGAGCACCAACAGCTCCCCCAAGTCTAAATTTCGGGCCCGATTCCAATCTGGTTTGCATCTTGGACAACCGGGACCCCGTCTAATTTCACTCACACATCCAACAATATAATACGGACCCTCTCGCACAATGGAAACACCAAAATAATATCTAGAAATACGAATCGAACACCAAAATGCATGAATCGAATTATGAAACTAAAAAATTTCTAGAAACACTTCCGCACGTCTGCTTCCTATCGAATCAACTCGGAGTGATGCCAAATTTTTTGCGTAAAAGTCACAAATCACCATACAAAACTATTCCTAGGCTCGGAATCCCAAACGAACCTCGATAATACCAAAATCTACTCTAAAATCTCGGTTCCGAGGTTGTTTACTTACAATGTTGACTCAAATCAAACTTAACCATTTTAAGCCAATATTAAGGAATTAAGTGTTCCGATTTCAACCTGAACCCTTCCAAACTCAAACAATCCATCTCTATAAGTCATAAAATAGAAAAAGCACATACGGGGAGTCTTAATTAGGGGAACGTGAATCTTGAAAGAAAAATGACTGGTCAGGTATTTACATTCTCCACCTCTTAAACAAACGTTCGTCCTTGAACGGGTCTAGCATCATACTTGGAGTGCCGAATATGTGTGGATATCTGCTCTGTATGTCCTCCTCGGTCTCCCAATTTGCCTCCTCGGCTGGTTGACCCCTCCACTAAACCTTTACCGCAGAAATCATCTTGGACCTCAACTGGCGAACCTTCCTGTCAACAATGGCAACTGGCTCCTCCTCATAACCCAGGCTCTCATCTCGCTGAATCGTGTTTTAGTCTAACACATGCGCCCTGTCAACATGATACTTCCGTAGCATCGACACGTGGAAAACCCAATGAACTCTCGATAGATTGGGAGGTAAAGCAAGCTCATAAGCAACCTCCCCAACTCGTCTCGACACCTCAAATGGGCCTATGATCCTTGGGCTCAACTTGCCCTTCTTCCCGAACCTCATGATTCCCTTCATTGGCGAGACTTTTAAGAGAACCTTCTCACCCACCATAAATGATAAATCACGCGCCTTCTGATCCGTGTAACTCTTCTGCGTGAAGTCGCTCCTGAAACAACTTCACTTTCTCCAAGGCATCCTTCACTAAATCAGTACCATATAACCTAGCCTCGCCGGGCTCAAACCAACCTATGGGCAAACGACATCATCGACCATGCAAAGCCTCTAATGGAGCCATCTCGATGTTGTACTGATAAATATTATTATAAGCAAACTTGGCCAAAGTCAAGAATCAATCCCACTCCCCTCCGAAGTCAATCACACGTGCTCTGAGCATATCCTCCAACATCTGATATGTCCGCTACGACTGCCCGTAGGTCTATGGATGAAAGGTTGTGTTGAGCTCTACCCGAATCCCCAACTCCCTTTGTACTGCTCTTCAGAAATGCGAAGTAAACTAAGGGCTTGTTTCTGATATGATAGAAACATGCACACCATGCAATCGAACAATCTCCTGGATGTAAATCTGGGCCAATCTCTATGAAGAATACATAGTCACAACCAGAATAAAGTATGCCGACTTGGTCAGCCTATCGACAATGATCCAAACTGCATCAAACTTCCTCAAGGTCCGCATTAACCAAACTACGAAGTCCATAGTAATGCGCTCCCATTTCCACTCAGGTATAACCATCTGATGGAGTAGGCCACCTGGCCTATGATGCTCATACTTAACCTGCTGGAAATTTTGGCACCTCGCTACATACTCAACTATGTTAGTCTTCATTCACAGCCATCAATAATGCTGCCTCAGGTCTCGATACATCTTCGTAGCACCTAGGTGAATAGAATACTGAGAACTGTGTGCCTCTTTTAGGATCTTCTCCCTCAATCCATCAACTTTAGGATAACATATGCGAACCTGGAGTCATAGAACACTATCCTTACTTATAGCAGCCTCCTTGGTACCACCCTGTAGTACCGTCTCTCTGAGAACCAACAAATGCGGATCGTCGAACTGACGAGCCTTGATCTTCCCAAATAATGAAGACTGGGCGACGACGCAAGCAAGAACTCATCTTGGCTCTGAAATATCCAACCTCATAAGTCTGTTAGCCAAGGACTGGATTTCCAAAGCTAATGGCCTCTCCTCTTCTGACATGAATGCCAAACTGCCCATGCTCTCTGCCTTTCTGCTAAAGGCATCCGCAACCACATTCGCCTTGCCCGGATGATAAAGGATGGTAATAATATAATCTTTTAGTAACTCAAGCCACATGTGTTGCCTCAAGATAATATCCCTATACTTGAACAAATGCTGCAAGCTGCGATGATCAGTGTAAACCTTACATGACACCCCATAAAGATAATGCCTCTAGAACTTGAGTGCATGAACTGTCGCGACCAACTCCAAATCGTGTATGGGGTAATTCTTCTTGTGGGGATTCAGCTGACGTGAAGCATATGCAATAACTCACCCCTCTTGAATCAATATGCACCTTAGGCCAATGCATGAAGTGTCGCAATAAACAGTATACATCCCCGAACCGACATGCAACACTAACACTTGTGCTGAAGTAAATATGGTCTCGAGCTTCTGGAAGCTCGCCTTGCAATCATCGGACCATCGAACCAGAGCACCCTTCTGGGTTAATCTAGTCAAAGGTGCTGCAATAGATGCGAAATCCTACACATACCAGCGATAATAACCTTCTAACCTCAAGAAGCTCCTAATCTTGGTCGCTGTAGTAGGACAAGGCCAACTCCGAACTGCCTCGATCTTCCCGGGATCTACCTTAATACCCTCGCCTGATATAACATGCCCCAAGAATGCCACAGAATCTAACCAAAACTGCACTAGGAAAACTTAGCATATAGCTTATGTTCCTGCAAGTTCTGAAGCACCACTCTCAAATGCTGCTCGTGCTCCTCCATGCTACGCGAGTAAATCAATATGTCATCAATGAAGACAATGACAAATAAGTCAATATATGGCCTGAATACCCGATTTATCAAATCTATAAATGTCGTCGGGACGTTAGTCGAGCTGAAGGACATCACTAGAAAGTCATAGTGGCCATATCTAGTTTGTAAAGCCGTCTTCGAAACATCCGAATCACGAATCTTCAACTGATGATACCCCAATCTCAAGTCGAACTTAGAGAACACCCTATCACCATGCAATTGGTCAAACAAATCATCAATATGCAATAATAGGTACTTGTTCTTAATGGTAACTTTATTCAACTAGCGGTAATTAATGCACATCCACATAGTCCCATCTTTCTTCTTTACGAATAACACCAGTGCACCCCAAGGCGACACACTCGGTCTGACGAACCCCTTTGCTAGCAACTCCTCAAGTTGTTCCTTCAACTCCTTCAACTCTTTTGAAGCCATGCAGTATGGTGGAATAGAGATAGGCTGGGTAACTGGAGCCAAATCAATACAAAAATCTATATCACAATCTGGTGGCATGCCAGGAAGATCAGAAGGAAACACATCGGAGAACTCCTTAACCACTAGCACTGAATCAATCGCTGGAGTCTCTGTAGCTGTATCCCGAATATAAGCTAGATAAGCCAAACAACCCTTCTCGCCAATGTATCGAGCCTTCAGGAAGGAGATAGCCCGATTAGATGCACTAATAGAAGAACCCTTCCACAAAAGATCTGCTCTAGTCTCATAACTTCAAAAAGTCACAATATAGAACTGGTAGATCTGGTTCACAATAATAGAATCGCCCAATGGCGTGGACACATATGCAGGAGTACCCAAGGACTCACGAGGAACACCTAGAGAATGAGCAAAAAAAATAAAACATATGAATATGTAAACCCTTGATTAATAGTACCGAAGCATCCTTATCACAGACAAAAATAATACATGTGATCACGGCATCTGAGACTACTGCATCTGGTCTAGCACGAAAATCATAGAACCTAGCCGGAGCGCCACCTGACTGGCCTCCACCTTTAGGATGGCCCCTACCCACTTGCCCTCCGCCTCTGGGCGGTCAGACGACAGGTGCGGTAGCTGGTGCTATAATCATAGGCTGATGACCCCGCTGTACTGCCTTAACCCCAAGCTTGGGGCAGAATCTCCTCACATGACCAAGATCTCTGCACTCTAAACAACCTCTCAGTACGGAAAATAACTGACCCTGAGTCTGACTATGGGGACCTAAACTCCCACTGGAGCAACCCTGATTGGTCGGTCGACGGTAGGAGCTCTATATAATGGCACAGAAATAGGGATGCACTGGAGCTCCCCTAGCAGGTGGCGGTGCTAGATATATGGGCCTGTTAGACTAACCCCTCGGGTACTGACCTCTGCCCCCAGACGAAGCACCACTGATGAACACCCTCGATCCTCTGAGATATCTCCATAACCAGGACGTAAGAAGCCCTCATCTCAACCTCTCGGGCCATAGTGTTCTGGATACTAGAGTGCAAACACGTAAAAAACCTTTGAACAATCTCTGCATCATAGTCGGTCACTGACATCTGGCCCTACTGAAGTTGCTCGAATGGAAATCGCAACTCTTCCCTCTAAGAGGGTGGAATATATCTATCCAGAAAAAGGCGTGTGAACTGATCCTAAGTTAAGGGAGGAGAACCTGCTGGCCTACCGAGAAGATAGGACTGCCAATATCTACAGGACCTGCCCTCCAGCTGAAAGGTGGTAAAGTCCACCCCGTGGGACTTCAATATCCTCATGTTGTGCATTCTGTCCCTGCAAAGATCAATAATGTCTTGGGAGTCCTCATGCCGCTCACCTCCAAAGATAGGAGGATGTAGCCTGGTCAATCTATCCAATAGCTTTTGCGGCTTGCCGACCACAACTGGTCTAGACTCAGGTATAACTGTTCCAACTGGCTGAGCTCCGCCCACGGGTAGTGCGCCCGGTGTCTGATATACGGCAGTTGCATGCCCTGGAGCCTGAGCGGTAGGGGTCTGTGCTCCCCCTCCCGCCTGAGATGTGGCTGGGTCTACTTGAAATAAACCAGCTTACATAATTGAATCCATAAACTGCAGCATACGACCCATGACCTCCTGGATCCTGGTGCGAACATGAAATCCACTGGGGCCATCTCTATTGCAGGCACCTCGCCCTGCTCCTCAATAACAGTATCCTCCACTAGATCCACTGGTGGCACAACTGGAGAAACTCTAGGAGGCCATCATCTGCTACCACGAGCTGGAGCCCTCCCTCAGCCTCTGACTCGGCCTCTAGCAATAGGAGGAGGATCTCCTCCACGGCCGGGTACATCTGCCACATATGTTCTCACCATCTGTGAGAGAATAAGAGAAGGATACTTAAGAAAACATCAACCACACGATAGGAAATGAAGAAAGAGTAGTTTCCTAACACCTTATAGCCTCTCGAAGATAAGTGTGGACGTCTCTGCACTGATTTGCAAGATTCTATGAGGCATGCTCATAACTTGTGAGACCTACGTGAACCTAATGCTCTGATACCATGCTGCCATGACCCAATTTTTCCTATCATCCGTGATGGCGCCCAACTTTGCCGTTAGGTAAGTCAACGGTGATCTAGCCATGTATTTATTCTTTTTAATAATTTTCAAAGTAGTTGATTTATTTATTTATTTATTAAGTAAATGAAAAGTGGAAAATTTGTTAAAGTAAAGCACAAACTAATAATAGAGCAAGTATGGTGAAATAAATACTCAAAAGCCATCAAGGGTCTACTAGCATATTTCCAAGACCTGGTGTCACAAGTGTATGAGCAACTAGTAGAATATATAAAACACCTATACTACTATCTGAAATGAGATAGACAAAAAGTAAATACAAAAGAGAGAGATTGCGGGTGCTGCAGAACGAACTCAAAGATCAGCTCACTATCATGCCTCAGGATAACGAGGGTGCTCACCTCAGTGAATACCAGATGCACCTGCCTGAGAGGATGCACGATTAGTGCAGAAGTGTCGCGTGAGTACATAAATAACATGTACCCAATAAGTATCCAGTCTAACCTTGAAGAAGTAGTGACGAGGGGTCGGCATCGACATTTACTATGGACGAACAATAAAATATAGAAATTCTAAATAGGCATGGAATATGTGAATAATAATAATAATAACATAATAATAAGCAGCGAATAAATGATTCTTCAACTGATAGTAAATTCTAAAAAATCTTCAACTAACACATACTAACTGGTCTGGTACCTGGTCTGGTAGGCAGTACTTGGATCTGCACAAAATGATATGCAGAAGCGTTGTATGAGTACATCACAATGGTACCTAGTAAGTTCCAAGCCTTACCTCGGTAGAGTAGTGACGAGGTCAGGTCTGGGCCTTACTGGAAATAATAAGAAACAAGGCAAAAAATATAATTATATAATGAAATGAGAGAGAAGTGAAACAATGAGAATTTACGGAAGGTAATAACACGGAATCAAAGAAAGACAATACAACATGAAAGGAAAACACAATTCTTAAAAGCTAAGGAACAACAACAACAATACAACAAATAGAGGAAATCGACAAGGGCTCTCCCTAGGGACCGCCTCATAGTCCCAAAAGTAAAAATCTCACAATCTTTGCTTATATCACTGCGGGAGCCTTTATATTTTGTTTTGAAAATTATTTTTCCGAAATAGCATCCCGCGTTTTATCCCACCTTATCAAACCGCATGACTTCTAGTAGTTCCCCTAGTAGCCACATGTATCAACCCCATCTTATCTCACCGCATGCTTTTCAACATCCAGATCTTATACCACCGCATGCGTATCAATAATCACAATGGCACGGCAGAAACCTTGTGCAAACAATAACAACCGCATG
>AWOL01S0162061.1:12601-29390 GCA_000715115.1 Nicotiana otophora | reverse complement strand
ACTTATATTTTGCAGGATTAATATTTACAAATACAGAAATATTGACCGGGAATAACAGTTTCTTCTTAACAGGATTGATGTTTAATCAGTAGTTAGGTATAACACATACAATGCATTTATTCATTTGTTAGCTAATAATAATAATTGAAGGGGAGTTTTGAAGTGTTGCTTCCGTATCATTTATAAGTCACACGTTCGAGTCACGAAAATAACCACTAATACTTGCATTTGAATAGGTTATCTAGATCACACTCTTTGGGATGTCTTGTGCACCGGACTATCCTTTTGCTAGCTAATAATTGTAATTAAGGGAATTCCTTAGTTCTTTTCTATGTACTTTGTCACTTCAAAAATTGCTAATCACTTGTGATATTTGTTAAAGAAAGATGATTATGAAGTCTAGTTCTATTTTAAGCAGTTACATACTTCACAGAAGGAGAGGAATCACGTGTCCTTTAATTTCCCATTGCTGTTGTAGAAAAGTAAGTAGTAGACTAGTAGGTAATAAAGTAGGGTTTAATCTTCACATGTGAATGCATTTGTAAATCATTTTGACTCTTTCATAATTCCAATATTGACTGTACATGAGGGCGAATACATGAATAATACTCCATATTCATTTCCATGCCTAGTTCTGTAATATATAGTTATATAGAAGTCTTTGCCGTGTCGGCTTGAATATGAGTATTAAATTAATTACTTGAAAATAATAGTGAAAGCATATATACCTTAGATTATATTAATAGTGTGAAAGAAGCCTTAGAGCAACGGTAAAGTTGTCTCCGTATGACATGTATGTCACGGATTCGAGCCGTTGAAACAACCATTAATGCTTGCATTAGGGTAGATTGTCTACATCACATCCTTTGAGGTGCGGGTGCGATTTTTTTCGGACCTGGCGTGAATGCCGGATGCTTTGTATCGGGTTGCCCCTTTATATTAATAGTGTAAAAATTACTTATATTTTCAGTAGTCAGTTATACATAATGCATTTATTCATTGACTAGCTAGCCAATAATTGTCATTTAGGGAATTCCATTCTTTTTCTCTCTATATACTTTGGCACTTCTAAATTTGCCTTGTGATATCTTTTGAAAGGGAAGATAATTCTGAAGTCTCATTCTATTTTAGGCAGTTACATACTTTATAGGAAAAGAGGAATCACATGTCCTTTTCCATTGCTGTTGGAGAAAAGTAATTAGTTGGTAGTAAAATAGGTTTCATTATATGGTTCACGTGTGAATGCATTTGTAAAACATGCATCTTGACTCTTCTATTTATAACCCCGTTGACTGCATGCATTCAACTAATATATAAGTACTCCATGTTCCTTCCGAACTCTAATTATAAAGAATTTTGTTGATATCCAATTTTGCCCTCAAAATTTTTCAAAATATATACATGCCTTCAAAATAGCATTTTATGCATCATTATTTAGTTTACAAATCTATACAAGCATTTCCTATAATTTTTCATATTTTTAGAGCCCTTAAATTAATTTTCTTGCATTTAAATTATATAGATATCCAGTAATTATCCCTTTAAATTATTTTATGACGACTTAATCACCCAAATTACTATTTTTGCATCCTCATACATGCTTCATAATATTTTTCATTTCATATAATTATGTTTATATTTTAAGCTATTTATTTAAATTTGCAATAGTAGCCTATATTTTGTATTCTTATTGCAATTGATGTTTCAGTTAAGGTCAAAATAATATTTTTACATTCTATCATTGTTTAAAGTATTAATTTGCATAAGCAACATTTTTTTTAGCTATTTTATTTAATTATTTCCCTTTTAATTTCTATTTAAAAGAGCTGGCCCAATTTTGAGTTATTTTCGGACCAGACAAACCCAAATCCCTGGCCCAAAACCTCAAGCCCAATCCCATGCAATCCTGCCCAGTCCAAAACCGACCCATACCCCCTTAAACCATAGCCGTTGATCAAGAATGATCAACGGCTCACAACCCTCAACCCCTCTTCTCTTATAACCCAATCCCTAAACCCTGGAGACCATTGTCTTTGTCTAGCCGCCCTCAAACGCTCCTCCCCACCAAAAACCCTAATTGCCGCCTTCTCCAAATTTTCTCCTTATCTTGGCTACAATGAGATTTTTCTCTTATTTACTTACCATATTTGTGTGTTTCCGCTACTGGTTGATTCTCCATGGTATCACCTAGTACTTGCCTAAATATGGCAAGTACTACCTCTCCGATTCTGTCCGAATGAGTCCTATTTCTTGAATTTGGACCGTATTTCATCTACACGCGTCTGATTCTACACTGTGTGAGTCCGATTTTGTTTGGACTTTGTTGATTTGTACTTTTCCTAAAAAACTAGGGTTTACCAGATTTTCTCTCTTAAATTAATTTTAAATTGATTTGCATGTTTCTTTTCCTTTTTTGGTGCTTAATTTATTCTGTTTCCTTATATGTTTGCTCGATTCTTGACTACTATATAAACTCCCTCATTTTTTCTTTTGGGGACAGGAAAAAAAATGGATATAATCTCACTAAAAATTTGAAACTTTGCTCTGTTAATTCCTTCATTATCTTGTTATGTATTTTGTGTTGGCCGGCTGAAAGCCAAGGCCACTGAGAGTCTGCTCTTCGAACTTTCTCTTGGTGCGAGTATTGCCCGGGGTTCTTTCAAAGCTCTTGGGAACTTTGACGCATCGAGGTTTCCAGGTTTTTGTGGATCTTTTGTTCTTTATTGTTATCCGTTTAACTGGTAAGCCGCTTGACTTTTGCAATTTCATCCCTATGTGTCTTTGATTTACATGTGTTCTCACCTCTGAAATCCATGGCTTAATATATTTTCTGGATTCCTTTTGTGCACGATTCTGTTAATTCTACATTGTTCTAAGTCTCTTTAGCATTTGACTTCCTTCTAATGCTGCTAGTCCTGAGATTGCCTGAGTTTCACTTGGATAATCTGACCCTCTTAAATTTTGTTTAGCCAGTATATTAGTATCTGAATGTTCCCTAAAACATGCTTATTTGCTTTGTCCTTAATCTCTATAATGAATGCTTCACACTTGTGCTAGAACTTTATGTGTTAATTATAACATGTTCCCCTTCTATTGTGTCACTCAGCATGAACCTCATACCCCATTAGGGATTGACTGAGATCTTAACAGCTACCTCAACTTGTTTTCTCTACCCTGTTCGAACCATTTTATTTTATGGCATAACTTAGATCTTCTTTAGTTAATTTGTCTATTGTGTCAATCCCAGAATCCCTACATGTGCTATTTGATATGAACTGGCTACCTCACACTGCTCTGAATCTCTGCAATGTTTGTCTTGCATGTACAATGTGTTTCAATTTGTAATAAGACCATTCTCTATGATCTTGCTTCTGTGCCAATATGTTCCCCAACATGTCTATGGTTCATCTGATATCCTGTTCTTTCAGTGATTATTTGGCTTGTCACAATGCTTGACACTAGGATGTATGTTTAGCATAATTTCTTAGGTTTTAACTTGTTTTATTGTGCATCTGTGACTGCAAACTTGTTTCTCCCCTGACCCTTCCCACATGTGGTTTTGCCACAATGTGTGCTCCCTATCATATCTCAACGCAGTCCTATTTCCCGATGAGAATTAATATGTCTATCTTATTGATGCTAATATGTATACTTAACCTAAATTGGACTTCTTAGGTCTCAACCAGTTTGTGTTAACTTTTGTCAAACTTTACAAACCTGTTCCTCCCTCTAATTTCCCCAATATGGGTTTGTTATGTGCTACTTTGCAAAATGTTGAAGTTCTACTGAACAAAGTCTTGTGATCTGCTTGATTAGTTGTTTTGTATGCTCAACTTGGCTATGTCTATTTTAAGTATAAGTGTATCACCTAACTTCTGTCTCTCCATCACTATCCACCTTCCTTACTTGCTACTTATGCTATTCTGAATCCTTTATTCTTAGCCTGCTGAAAGCTAAGGCTATCTAAGTTCTATTGTTGGCCTCCCTAGTATGAGCACTGCTCGGGGTCTAGTTGAGGCCCTTGTGAACTCTGACACACTAGGGCTTGGTCCTTAGACATTCCCTTAATCTCAAAATTGATCCTATTCACTCCATTTTCCCTGTTATGTGTTGTGTACCTGAATTGATTGCTTCAAGTGATGCAACACTTGGTGCTATGGTTAAGTAAATTGGTTTTGGACTCCTCTATGGATCCCTGAGTTGTATATTGAATGTGGCTCTTTGTTGAAGGTCTAGATACACCGTGTAAGAGTTATTGAAGGTCCAGTCAATGCTGGATATTTGTTTGTTTGGGTCTGCTATGGGTCTATTATCACTGTTATGTAACATTTATTACTTTTACTTATTATTGGGCATGTAATAACCTTTATACAAACAATTGGGGTGTTAGTAAAAAGGGAATGGGTAGAGTTTAATATCTACATGCAATGGGTAGATAACATGCCTATAGGACTTAATAATGTGTTTGCTCTATGCGTTGTTCGATTACATGAGCACTATAGAAATCATGATATTAGGAGAAGCACACACGCACACTACTTGTTTACCATTAATCATGAGTTCAAATACTATGTCTACTACTACGTATTTATAGACATCATGCCTATAGGAAGTAAACACTCCTTCAATCTGCATGACTACTTTCAAATACATTAGAAACCTACCTATAGAAACAAATGTCAATGTATTTTCCTTCAATTTGCTTCAGTTGTTCACTAGAAGTTATGCCTATAGGATTAAGGTGTGACGATAAAATCAGCTCTAAGTGCTGAACGTTAGAGATCCTGCCTATAGGATATAATTACTCGCCATAATTTGTTAATGTTAAATCGCTCAAATATTTTTTCACGTATGTTATTGTTAGAAAGCATGAATAATTCTGGGCTTTCCTCCAATAGGTTTCATTGTCACTTAGTGATTCACATCTAGACATTGTGTCTATAGGTTAATAACTGGAAACCTGCAAATCTCAAATCAGCATGCAACAATCATATAATTTGTAGATAAGCAACGCTTAACCTCTGAAAACTGCTTGCATGCCTTGATGCCTTGTCACATAGAAATCATGTCTATAGGGATTTAAGTTTCTTAATTTTGAATTGCTTAACCTGAAATTTGTCTTGCGTGCATTTGTTGCTTAAGTGCGGAGGCAAACTTGAGCCTTTAACTGCCATATTTGAAGTCCAATATGTGTTTTGTATGTCGCCTAGTTTTATCATTTTGAGAAGCCTGAGTAAAGTATAGAACCACCCTAAATAGAGGTCCAATGCCTCGTGGACCATAGGTATGGGACGGGTAATGCACGCGTAGGGTACGACTTAGAATTGAATTAGAACACTTTTAGGTAATAACTTTAACATAGTAATCGGGTAGCAGGAGATGATAGTCTGTGCCCGCTGAATAATATGAGTAACTCCCTATTCTAAGGGAGTTGCGAAGTATTATTTCTGTTGCAAGGGGTGATCCTTTAGGCTAAAAAACTTAGGACCCCCCTATTAGAACGGAAAAATAGTTGCACCTCCCTATTCAAGATCTCTTTGTAATAAAATTCTTAGATTTTGCACTCTCTTTGCTTACTTGATCATATAGACTAATCCATATAATTTAAGTTTGACCGGGACCCACAATTGTGGACCTCTAGGAGTACCTAACACCTTCTCTTTGAGGTAACTTGAGCCCTTATCCGATCTTTGGTGGCGTTGACTAGTTAAAATAGAGATATTTGTATAATAGGTGCCCTAACACACCTTAAAAATCGTTAGGTGGCGACTCTCCTCTTTTAGTACCTCCATTTAAAAGAGCTGTCTCACGTCGAGGCCCGCTTTCGCGAGAAAAAGGGGGCGCGACAAGTTTAATTTATACATGTTACATAATGAATATAGACATACTTGATCATGTCCAAAGCACACCTCAAGAGATATGAAACGATCGTATGCAATAATAGAAACCCAACTAAGAGTCGGGGTCGAATCCATATGGAGCTAAGATGAGAGTTAGGGGTATATATTTTAATTTGTGCAATTGGATTATCTAGATTGCACTTCCACAATAAAGATTTATTTTTTATTTCTAATGTTACTCTAATGATTACAAAATAAAGAAAGAAGACTAGAAATACTTGTGTTTAAGGTTTTTCCAAATGGATAAAAGGCTTAGGGTTGTGACCATGACCTAGGTGTTTGCCTAATGAGATAAAGACTTTAATGTTTGTTTTGTCGATTGGGGTGTATTATAGCTCTCAACTATAAATTACCCACTCAATACCTCTCGGTGAGAGAGTGGTTTTGTGCAATTTGGCTTTCTCAAGACCAAATGGGTATGAGCCAAAACAGTTGATAAGATCCCAAGTCGGGTTATTGCTATCTCTAGGTTGAACTCTTTAATTGGGTTAATCAATCTCTCAATTAACCCAATTCTTTGTTAGCCTAGTTATCCTATACTAGGTCCCTCTTTCTCAAGTAAAGACTAAGTCACGAATCAATGTTTGCAACCATTAATTCTAAAATTGAAGTATGAACTAAGCTAAATAATCAATACCCAATCATAAACAAGCATAAAATTAATCACCCATAAGGTTTACACACTAGGGTTGGGTCACAACCCTAGTAAAAATCTAGCTACTCATTATGAGATTTGAAGAAAATAAAGATGAAAAGCAAATTAAACTCATAGTGGAAGATTAAAATGATGAAATCTTATGTTAAAATACTCAAATAAGCTAAAACTTCCTAAAATAGCAAAGAGAAACGGCCACAACAGCTTTCTATGTTCAAAACTTAACCTAATTTTGTGAAACTCGTCTATTTATACAAGGCTAAAAATCTCGAACAAAAATACCCCTCGAGAGGTTCTGCGGCCGTACAATTCCATGCACGGTTCGCAGATTTCTTCATCTGGCAAAAACTGGAGTTCTGCGACCACATATTTCTGAACTGCGACGGCGAGGCATTCTTCTGTGGCCGCACATTTCTGGAGTGCGGCCGCAAGGTAACACGTTTGCGGTCCACATAATTAGGACTGCAGCTGCAAGGCACTCTTCTGCGGCCGCACAAATCTTGTGCGGTCTGCAATTCACAAAAGCTCCTAGACTTGATCTTTTTGCATACTCTTTGATCTTTGTCTCTTAGTCTAGCTTTGCGGTCGCACAATTCATGTGCGGTACGCACTTTGCGCAAATGTCTGCCTCTTTGTTTGCGGCCGCAGATAGAATTCTGCGGTGCGCAATTTCTTCTGCGGCCGCAGAATTCCTTCTACGGACCGCATATTTGTGCTTCTGCGCACTTGATTGCCTTGTACTTCGGATTACTCTTTTTGAGTCAGATTTCATCTTGAGAGACCAACTTCCAGCATTCCTGCAATTTTGTACAATTTTATTAGTTTCGGGAACATAATTCAATGCATTTAGACTAAAACAAAAGCTAAAAGGCGCTAATAAGCCATCAAAACCCCACTTATCAATACTACAAAATGAATGTAGACATACTTTTATATAATGCACATAAGTAGCAGAATTATAGGGATTCAAAACACATTTATAACATCTCATTTTTTATTCTTTCTATAGTTAGGGCTCTATGTACTTGTATATATACTTGTTACTTCTTGTAATAATATACAAGGAGATTGCTCCATTCTCTCTATATTTTACATGGTATCAGAGTAGATACATTTGATTCACCGGCGTTGGTTTAGAAAGTTCGCCCGAAGTCATAGACCAGATCTGGTACGAGGGAGCTACTAGGGGATCAATTCGGGTTTTCATTATGATGTTGGCTCTATATTTTCGATCAGAATTTTGTAATTTTTTATTCATCAGACTTCGATTGGGTAGATTTTGAAGCTTTCTAGGTTTTGTTAATTTTGTTTTCTTTGGTCAAAATCATCTTTTTTTTACTTTTCATTTGCTGATTTGGTGTCTGATTACTATCTAAGGACTCCATATTCTTGGTAAAATTCTCCTCTGTCAATCTTTGGCTTGTTGAGCTTTATTCAAGTGAAGATCATTTTGGTGATTGGGTTAGAGGAGATTTTGTTACTTGATCTTTTGGATATTTGTTGGGGTATCTTTTTAGTGGAATTTTACTGGTTCTTCTTCCATTATTTTAATACTTTGAGTGTTATAGTTGAGCAAATTCTTGGTGAAAATTTTCAATTATATCAGTTGAAACTCTATTCTGTTTGATTCTCACTTCTTCTCTGGTTCATTGGGCAAACTTCTGATTCTGTATTCTGTGGGGTAACTTAATTTGTGTAAAGTTCTGGTTATGGTCAGTTTGTTGAAGTTCCCTTTTGTTTACCGATTTCGTGGACTTATGGCTATGTCTCTTAGTCTAGGAATCTTGGTTTCAGATGAGTTTCTAAAATTCCTTCATCAAAAATCAGTTAGGGAATCTTCTTTGGTTGCTGATTTTGCTGGGTTAGATAAAACATATCTTATAACCTCCTCAAATAAATGGGTGATTGATTCAGGTGCCACAAATCATATGACAGGCAATCCAAATATCTTCTCTAGTTGGATCTGGGACTGTTAAACCAACTTCCTCTATTACCCTGTCATCTGTATTAAGTCTACCAAACTTGACCTTTAATCTGATTTCTGTTAGTAAAATCACCAGAGGCCTTCATTGTTGTGTCGACTTTTTCCCCGACCATTGTTTATTCTTAGATCTTATAATGCAGCAGGTTATTGGTAAAGGTATCAGGTGATCTCTATATCCTTGATGACTGTCAACCCCAGTTTGTTGCATGTTCCGGTGTTGTATCTCCTTTTGAAGCACATTGTCAATTGGGACATTTCTCTCTACCTTTGTTGAAGAAGCTCTACCCTCAGTTTCAGAATATTTCTTTATTGGATTGTGAGTCATGTCGATTTGCAAAACACCATCGCATCTCATTAGGTCCAAGGGTTAATAAGCGAGTTGAGTCAGCTTTTAAGTTAGTTCATTCTAATATTTGGGGACCATGTCATGTTGTTTCCAAAATCGGGTATAGGTATTTTGTCACTTTTGTAGATGATTTTTCTCGAATGACTTGGATTTACTTTATGAAAAGCCGCTTTGAAGTGTTTACTCACTTTTCTGCCTTCTGTGTTGAAGTCAAAACTCAATTCAATACTTCAGTGCGTATTCTAAGGAGTGATAACGCTAAAGAATACATGTCAGAGTTATTTCGATCCTATATGAGACAACATGGTATACTATATCAGTCTTCATGGAAGATTAAAATGATGAAATCTAATGTTAAAATACTCAAATAAGCTAAAACTTCCTAAAATAGCAAAGAGAAACGGCTACAACAACTTTTTATGTTCAAAACTTAACCTAATTTTGTGAAACTCGTTTATTTATACAAGGCTAAAAATCTCGGATAAAAATGCCCCTCGGGAGGTTCTTCGGCCGCACAATTCCATGTGCGGTCCGTAGATTTCTTAATCTGGAAGGAACTGGAGTTTTGCGGCAGCATATTTCTGAACTGCGGCCGCAAGGCATTCTTCTGTGGCCGCACATTTCTGGAGTACAACTGCAAGGTAACACGTCTACGGTCCGCATAATTAGGACTGCGACGGCACAAATCTTGCGCGGTCCGCAATTCATAAAAGCTCCTGGACTTGGTCTCTTTGCATACTCTCTGATCTTCGACTCTTAGCCCAGCTTTGCGACAGTACAATTTATGTGCGGTCCACACTTTGCGCAATTATCTGCTAGATGTTTCCTCTTTGTTTGAGGCCGCAGATGGAATTCTGCGGTTTCTTCTGCGGCCGCGAAATTTCTTATGCGGACCGCATATTTGTGCTTATGCGCCCTTGATTGCCTTGCGCTTTGGATTACTCCTTTTTGAGTCAGATTTCATCTCGGGAGACCAACTTCCAACATTTCTGCAATTTTGCACAATTTTATTAGTTTTGGAAACACAATTCAATGCATTTAGACTAAAACAAAAACTAAAAGGCGCTAATAAGCCATCAAAACCCCACTTATCAATACTACAAAATGAATATAGACATACTTTTATATAATGCACATAGGTAGCAGAATTATAGGGATTCAAAACACATTTATAACATCTCATTTTTTATTCTTTCTATAGTTAGGGCTCTATGTACTTGTATATATACTTGTTACTTCTTGTAATAATATACAAGGAGATTGCTCCATTCTCTCTATATTTTACATGGTATCAGAGTAAATACATTTGATTCGTCGGTGTTGGTTTAGAAAGTTCGCTGGAAGTCATAGACCAGGTCTGGTACGAGGGAGGTACTAGGGGATCAGTTCGGGTTTTCATTTATGATGTTGGCTCTATATTTTCGATCAAAATTTTTTGGTTTTTTATTCATCAGACTTCAATTGGGTAGATTTTGAAGCATTCTAGGTTTTGTCAATTTTGTTTTCTTTGGTCAAAATCGTCTTTTTTTTTTACTTTTCATTTGCTGATTTGGTGTCTGATTACAATCTAAGGACTCCATATTCTTGGTAAAATTCTCATATGTCAATCTTTGGCTTGTTGAGATTTATTCAAGTGAAGATCATTTTGGTGATTGGGTTAGAGGAGATTCTGTTACTTGATCTTTTGGATATTTGTTGGGGTATCTTTTTAGTGGATTTTTACTGGTTCTTCTTCCATTATTTTGATACTTTGAGTGCTATAGTTGAGCAAATTCTTGGTGGAACTTTTCAATTATATCAGTTGGAACTCTATTCTGTTTGATTCTCACTCCTTCTCTGGTTCATTGGGCAAACTTCTGATTCTATATTCCGTGGGGTAAGTTTATTTATGTAAAGTTCTGGTTGTGGTCAGTTTGTTGAAGTTCCCTTTTGTTACAGATTTCATGGACTTATGGCTATGTCTTCTAGTCCAATAATCTTGGTTTCAGATGAGTCTCTAAAATTCCTTCATCAAAAATCAGTTAGGGAATCTTCTTCGGTTGCTGATTTTGTTGGGTTAGATAAAACATGTCTTATAACCTCTTCAAATAAATGGTGATTGATTCAGGTGCCATAAATCACATGACAGGTAATCCAAATATCTTCTCTAGTTTTCGGTCACACAAAACAACCTCTCCAGTTACTGTAGATGATGGATCAACTTGTAAGAGTGTTGGATCTGGGACTGTTAAACCAACTTTCTCTACTACCCTATCATCTGTATTAAATCTACCAAACTTGGCCTTTAATCTGATTTATGTTAGTAAAATCACTAGAGACCTTCATTGTTGTGTCGTCTTTTTTCCCGACCATTGTTTATTCTTAGATCTTACAACGAAGCAGGTTATTGGTAAAGGTATCATGTAATCTCTATATCCTCGATGAATGTCAACCCCGGTGTGTTGCATGTTCAGTGTTGTATCTCCTTTTGAAGCACATTATTGATTGGGACATCCCTCTCTACCTTTGTTGAAGAAGCTCTACCCTCAGTTTCAGAATATTTCTTCATTGGATTGTGAGTCATGTTGATTTGCAAAACACCATCGCATCTCATTAGGTCCAAGGGTTAATAAGCGAGTGGAGTCAGTTTTTAAGTTAGTTCATTCTGATGTTTGGGGACCATGTCTTGTTGTTTCCAAAATCGGGTAAAGGTAATTTGTCACTTTTATAGATGATTTTTCTCAAATGACTTAGATTTACTTTATCAAAAGCCACTCTGAAGTATTTACTCACTTTTCTGCCTTCTGTGTTGAATCAAAACTCAATTCAATGCTTCGGTGCGTATTCTAAGGAGTGATAATGCTAAAGAATACATGTCAGGGTTATTTCGATCCTATATGAGACAACATAGTATACTACATCAGTCTGCATGTGTTGACATACCCTCTCAAAATAGAGTTGCTGAGAGGAAGAATAGACATATACTTGAGACATCTCGGGCACTTCTGTTCCAAATGAAGGTCCCTAAACAGTTCTGGGTTGATGCAGTCTCTACATCTTATTTTTTGATTAATTGCATGCCATCTACTGTGCTTGGTGGTAATGTACCTTACGATGTTCTTTTCCCAAGCAAGTCATTGTTTCTGGTGGAACCTAAGGTGTTCGGATATACATATTATGTCCGAGATGTTTGACCATTTGTTACCAAATTGGATCCCAAGGCATTAAAGTGTGTTTTCTTGGGCTACTCTCGTTTTCAGAAGGGGTTTCAATGTTATTCTACTGCACTTGGCAAACATCTAGTGTCAACTGATATGGTATTTTCAGAGGCTACACCATTCTTCTATGCACCTCCTATTTCTACAGTCTAGGGGGAGGAAGATGAGTGGCTAGTATATCAGGTTGCCCGTACTTCGACAGAAGAGCCAAATATTACTCCATCTTCTAATTCTTCTATTGAGCAACAATCGACTATTATGCCTTTAGTACCTGCTCCAACTGTGTTAGCAAGACCACCAAACGCGCGGAGGCGAGAGACAAATGATACATGTCCTGCAACAGTTCTTTCGTCATCAGATCCTCCTCTGTCTGATCTAGTAGAAGACCTTGACCTTCCTATTGCTCTTCGTAAAGGTACACGTACTTGCAAATTCACATATTCCATTGCTAATTTTATTTCCTATAGCCATTTATCCTCTACGTCTAGAACTATGATTGCTTCTCTAGACTCCATTTCGGTACCTAAAACAGTGAAGGAAGCTTTGAATCATCCATGATGGTCTGATGCAATGCTTGAGGAAATACATGCCTTAGAGGATAACCACACGTGGGATTTGGTGGATTTATCCAAGGAAAAGAAACCAGTGGGATGTAAGTGGGTCTTTACAATTAAAGTTAATCCAGATGGTTCTGTGGCAAGACTTAAAGCTAGACTTATGGCTAAAGGGTACGCTCAAACTTATGGGGTGGATTATTCCGATACCTTCTCCCTGATTTTCAAACTTACTTCTTTCCGCTTATTTATTTCTCTCGTTGCTTCTATAAATTGGCTTTTACATTAGTTAGATATCAAGAATACGTTCCTTCAAGGTGATCTTCAGGAAGAAGTGTATATGGAGCAACCACCCAGTTTTATTACTCAGGGGGAGTATGGGAAAATCTATAATTTGAAGAAGTCATTGTATGGTTTGAAGCAAAGTCCTCGAGCTTAGTTTGACAAGTTTAGTGAGGTAGTTTAGGAGTTTGGGCTGAAAATGAAAAAATGTGATCATTCAGTCTTCTATCGGCAATCAACAACTGGAACTATTCTTCTTATAGTATATGTTGATGACATTGTTATCACATGAAGTGACTATGCGGGGATTTCTTTCCTTAACTCTTTCCTACACACTAGGTTTCATACAAAGGACTTGGGCATGTTGAAATACTTTTGGGAGTAGAAGTAAATCTAAGCCAAAAGGGAATTCCTTTATCTTAGAGAAAATATATTCTTGACTTACTTGCAGAAACTAGAAAGTTGGCAGCTAAAGCCCGCAGTACTCCAATGGTTCCCGATGTGCATCTTATGAAAGATGATGTCGATCCTTTTGATAATCTAAAGAGATACATGGTGTTAATTGAAAAATTAAACTACCTCACTGTGACTCGTCCAGATATTGCTTTTGCGGTAAGTGTTATTAGTCAGTTCATGTCCGCACCAACAGTCAAACATTGGTCAGCTTTGGAACAAATTTTATGTTACTTGAAAGAAGCTCCTGGACTTGGCATATTATATAATAATCACGGCCATACTCGTATTGAGTGTTTTGCAGATGCTGATTGGGCTGGATCCAAAATTGACAGAAGATCTACTACATGCTATTGTGTCTTTGTTGGAGGGAACCTGATATCATGGAGAAGTAAGAAGCAAAGTGTTATATCTAGATCTAGTGCTGAATATGAGTATAGAGCTATGTCTTAATCTATGTGTGAGATTATGTTGATACATCATCTTTTGACTGAAATTGGGTTGGAGCATCCAATACTAGCAAAACTCTGGTGTGACAATCAAGCTGCCCTCTATATTGCGTCAAATTTGGTGTATCATGAAAGAACTAAGCATATTGAGGTTGATTGCCATTTTATTCGTGAGAAGATTCAGGAGAACTTGATATCCACTGGCTACGTGAAGACATGGGAGCAACCAGCTGATTTATTCACAAAGGCGTTGAATAAAATTCGAGTTGATTACTTTCGTAACAAGCTGGGTATGATCAATATCAATACTCCAGCTTGAGAGGGAGTGTTACAGAATGAATGCAGACATACTACAGGATGAATATAGACAGAATGAATGTAGACATACTTTTATATAGTATACATAGCTAGCAGAATTATAGGAATTCATGGCAGATTTATAGCATCTTTTTTTTAATTCTTTCTATAGTTAGGGCTTTATGTACTTGTATATATACTTGTTACTTCTTGCAATAATATACAAGGAGATTTCTCCATTCTCTGTATATTTTACAATACATAATGGGAGCCTTGGAGTAACGGTAAAGTTATCTTCGTGTGATCTATAGGTCATGGGTAGGGATGGCAAAATGGTTAAAAGAAAACAGTTAACCACCCATATTATCCACTAAAAAATGAGTTGGATAATAAATTTTTTAAAAACGGGTCAAATATGGATAAAAATTATATTATTCATTTAGAAAATGGATAACTAATGTGTTTAACTTTTATATTTGTAAAACCTCAAATTGGGGGTTCCTTAAGTTTGAGAGACTAGTAATTCTCCCTAAAGTGATCATATTCATGAAGCCAGGCCCATATTATCCGTCGATTAACCTGTTTTTTTATCCGTATTAAATATGGGAAGGGCCGAATATTATTTTTTCATTATCCGTTTTCGACTCGTCCCATATCCGATCCGACCCTCCCATTTGCCACCTCTAGTCACGGGCTTGAGCTGTAGAAGTAATCACTAATACTTGAATTAGGATAGACTGTCTACATCACACCCCTTAGGGTGTGACTCTTCCCCAAACCCTACGTAAATTAATGCACGATACTTTATGCACCGTGCTGCCCTTTTAATTTATATTCATTGATGATGTAAATTTCTTCCCCCATAAATCAAGTTACTTGTATAGTATTACAGATAAAAATATTTTTATAATAAATATTATTAGTAGCCTAGTAAAAATAACAACTAATAAAAGGTTAAATCATACTTGCCGTGTAAAACTGATCTTATTATGTGAAAGATAATTCGTGGCGGAAAAGTTTGAGCTTTGTAATAAATTGAGGTCCAATAGGATATTTCCACCCTTAATAATAGATTTTGGGTTATAGATCTTGGAAGGAAGCATTTCTCTTTTTAAGAGGTTTTACACAACGTAAATTCAAATATGTCAGAACCCCATGATATCGAACACTAGGTGAGAAAGAGAAACCAAAGAAAAAGAAAATTGAGGTCCAAACCAAGAAAAGGATATTCTCTTGACGTTCAAACTCGAAAAAGAAAAAGGAAAGGAGCAGACACGTTCTCACAGTCTCCCAATGACCTTTTAATTTGGTCAAAACAAAACGGTTAGAGATGGCCTTTTTTGATAGACTAGGTATATTTATATTCTTTTGACAAGGTGGGTTGCTCTGATGGTAAGCACCCTCCACTTCCAACCAAGAGGTTGTGAGTTCGAGTCACCCCAAGAGCAAGGTGGGGAGTTCTTGGAGGGAAGGATGCCGAGGGTCATTTGAAAACAGCCTCTCTACCCCAGGGTAGGGGTAAGGTCTGCGTACACACTACCCTCCCCAGACCCCACTAGTGGAATTATACTGGGTTGTTGTTGTTGTTGCTGTTGATTTCAAAAGCATATGGTCAAGAAAAGAACATGTTCAAATAAGAGCAAATGGAAGATGTAAAAACTCTTAACAAAAGCTACTATTAGTCTTTGAAATTTTACCAGAGATATACAAGATAAAGGTGGTGCTAAAAATGAATAATTATACTATCAGCGTCATATACGGCGGATTTACGTCATAACTTACGGGTTTACGAAAATTCAATAACTTTTATCCAGAAAATTAACTGATTTGACAATAAATTCAATTATTAATTTATATTAAGTTGAGGTTGGCACATGAATTTGTAAACTTCATATCATGAATCTGCCTCGGCTTGTCAATGATATCGAAGTAAAGCAAATAATCAGAAAAAAGGTCTAAATTATATTCAAAGGTGAAAAAGATAGTGCAAATGTGAACTTGAGTTGGTATCAGCAAGTATAGGTGAAAGCAGGCTTCACAAGTGGGCTGACTTGGGCCCAAATTCGCCCATTAAAGTTTGGAAGCGTGGATCGTAGTCTGGTTCAGTCCAGTTAACTGCTTAACGGGCTCAACCCGGGTCTAACATACCCCTATCTCGCTTAAACTGGGCAGGGTCAATTAGACCGGGCCGGGTCATTTTGTCAATCCAAAGAAGTGAAGTTCAAAATTTGTAGTAGTCGTTATAGAGAGAAAAATGCAGAGGATGGGAAGCGACACAAACTCAACATGGGTTGGAAGAAAACCAATGAGACGAATTGGTGGGATGTCGGATGCACTCTCTATTGCTTCTGAACTTGGCTTCTCTGTTCGTCCTCCTCCTTCACAGGTCTATTTTTTCATGTCCCTACTTATAGTGCCTTTAGAAGTTCCTAACTTTATTGTTGTCAATAGTTATAAATGATGAATTCCCATTTTACTATACATTTGAGTCCTATTTGGTTGCGATTGATCTGATTGCGATGCACGTGAAATTTGACCGTTTTGGAGTTACATTTAGGTAATTGGGTTTTGCTCAAGGAAACATAAAATGATTAGAAATGTCTTCGACTAAAATTGAGATGCAACATTAAAATGCTGCTAAGAAATGATTGATTTTTTTTTTTTTTTTTTTT
>AWOL01S0162033.1:0-32336 GCA_000715115.1 Nicotiana otophora | reverse complement strand
TAGTTCTATTTTATGTAACGACCGATTTGGTGTGGTCATGTTATTACTTTACTCTTTTTTTTTTCTTATTTTATCCTTAATTATTATTTAATAATTATATTTTATCCTTTTTTTATATAAAATTCTATACATACTTTACTTTTTTTTTTAATAATGATGTAAGATTATTTTTCAAATACATGGTAGGTAGAGGGGTCATCGGCACCTGAAAACTTCGACAAAAACTCTATATATAATTGCAAATTTCTTCAAGAAATACTTAAATATTAACAGATGCCCTCGTACCAATCTTTATGAGCAATGATAAATTTATATTGAATGTAACGGTGCCCCAGTGACCGTCAAATCCTGGGTCGGCCTCTATCGTGACATCATAAAACGATGAAAAAACGATATAATTTATCCAAACATTGTATTAATCGAAATAATACAGGAACAATACAATACATACATTATGATATGATACAATGACAACCATCCAAACAAACTTATATTGTTTAATAATTAATATTGAATTTTAGAGTTAAATTAACTAAACTTGCCTCTCTCTCTCTCTTTCCCCAAGAAAAAACTACATCAATTTATCATTAACTAATATAATAGTAAGAATAATAAAATTTCATATCATAAGAACTTCTTTCCCTCCTAAGTATATAAAACGATGTTAGAGAAAGTTCAGAAGTCTTCAAGTCTTAATTGTGTTTGGATTGGGAGACACGATAAATTACAGATGGATGATGTCTAAGTACAATAAGACTTTTTGTCCATCTAGGATTCTAGTTCATATATAAATCTTTTAAATGGCGTTACACAACAACATTGCATTCAACCCTTTGGAGCAGGCGCAATAAATATGATTTATTATTCAAGATATATGGTTTTGGTGAGTCCACCAACAAGTCCATGCACAAGATGTAGTAATTCTTGCTATGATAAATATCTATATACTGACTGTGAACAATGCAATATCGAAGATTTTGTACTTTTCGCAGAAGAAGATATGGCCGGGTTCGTTAGAGAGAAAAAGCCAAAGCAGAGAAGCAGCATCATAGAACTTGGTTTTCTGCAGTGTCTCGAGTTTTTGAAGCTCTTTTTACGTGTCAAGTAGCAGCCCGAAGTCAGTCAGGGGCGGAGCTAAGTGAGCGGCGAAAATTATATACTGTATTTAAAGTCAATTTTTTTCCATGTATATATAATATTAGATGTTGAATTCCCCTTAGCTTTTTCGTGTGTTCACTTTTTTTTTATTTTTTGAATTCTCTTAGTGAAAATTCTGCTTCCGCTACTTCAATCACCTCGGGCTACTGTTGGAGTAGTTTTTTTGTTCAATCTCAGTTAAGAAAATTTGTGAATCTTGATAATGATAATGCTCGCAAACCATGCATGATGCAACCGATCTCTCTAGCTACTTGCTTAGCTCGCTATGTCACAGATCTTTCTTGTTGTTTTCGTCTTGTCATCTCTCTATTTCATGTAAGCATAATAGTGTAAACAAGCTACTGTACCCACTAATTACTGCATACGAATTTGGGCTAATTTTATTTCCTCTTATCTTTATTTTGGACAAACAATTCTTCGTGAAGCACGGGCGTGTTAGTAACTAATTCTTGCTCTCTAATTCGGTATTTAGTGGGCGTTTGGACATAAGAATTGTAAATTTTCAAAAAAAAGTGAAAAAGATTTCAAGTGAAAATGTTATTTGAAAATTAGAGTTGTGTTTGGACATGAATATAATTTTGGGTTATTTTTGAAGTTTTATGAGTGATCTGAGTGAAAATTTTGAAAAACAGCTTTTTGTAGTTTTTCAAATTTTCGAAAAATTCAAAAATTCATCTTCAAATGAAAATTGGAAATTTTAGGGCCAAACACTGATTTCGAAAAAAAATAAAAAAATTTCGAAAAAAGTTAGAAAAAATTCTCGTGTCCAAACGGGCTCAATCAATCCTTAATTTCTTTCCATCGTACCTAACCTATTCGAAATCCGAAGGTGGAGATTATGAGCGAATTGTATGTATAATTTGACAATATCGAATTCATTCATTAAGAGGATTAGAAGGATGAAACAATTTACTACATATCAAGGTAGGAAAGCCTACTTCCCCTTCTCCTAACAGACGCCTACAGCTATTTTAGTGTCGTCTGTGGCAAGGTGTTGAGATCTATCTTTTTTCTACCAAATTATTTGATTAGTTCATCTTAGATAAAAGACGACATTATGTCTGGTTTTTAATTACGTTTCTAAAGAAGAGTTGGAGAAAAAATGACTACAATCAGTTAATTAGAGAAGAGCTACCCAAGAAAGGAACCGATTGCACGTTCCCACCAATACGTTGTTTTTTTGTACGGTAGTTCTTCTTAGAAGTTAATAAACTTCCCTAAATAATCTACTTCAGGTTCATCGCCTTATCGGTGAAAATAGTACGTGTTAGCTAGTTTTCGGATTGATAATTAAAAAACAGTCAGTATTTGCAAAGTCATTATAAAATGACCACTATTTTGCTGAAACACGGAAAGTTCCAGCATAGCATGCTGTATTTTGGAGCTTCTGTCTACACTTCCAGCATATTATGTTGGAACTCCAGCACACGGAAAGTTCCAGCATAATATACTGGATTATGGAGTACGAAATTCCAACACATTATGTTGGAATCTCATATGTAAAATATTTGTACTCCATCATATTATGCCGGAATTTTTCTAGATTTTTAAGGGTGTTTTTGTTCAAATTTTATCTTTACATGAAAAAGTGGATAAATTTTGATTATTTTTTAAACTGTGGTTGTTTTTCAATTATCAGTTGTAAATATAGATATTTCTGATTTTTTTTTTTCCGGTTTATCTCTTCTAAACGAATCGGGTTTGTCCACATGGGCGATGCCTAATCCAAACTTAATATCCAACACAATCAAAAAATCCCCGAGAAGTACATGTGAGATATTATCACCATTTGCGAGTTTCTACATGTAGATCAAAAGTGTTATTAGTTATTCCCATGGGCGGAGCTAGACTTTAAGCTGCGGGTTCGGCCGAACCTAGTAGCTTTGGTCCAAATTCTATAATAGCCTTAAGAAATTCATTAAATATGTATAAATTTTAGAAATTAATAACTTAAAAAAAACTATAATCTCGAATTCATAAACTTTAAATTCTGGCTTTGCGCGATCATTTGCTGTGTATTTCGTTATGTTATTGCGCATTAAATTGATTATTGAATTCCATTAACACAACCAAAACTTTCTAGCATGGAGGCGAAGAGGTTGCAAATAATCGCTTTAGTCATGGATCGACTCCAAAAGGTACTAACATTTTAGCAGTTTAGATCTCCTTGTCTCCAATATCAATCCTCCTTTCACTTTTCAAAAAGTTTATTTACACTACTAGAAATTCGGCAAAAATCGACCAAGGTCGACCAACCAACTTTGGTCGGTCAAAAAATCGACCAAAAAACCGACCAACTATGGTCGGTTTTTCAAAAAAAAAAAAAAAAAAATTTTTTTACGAAACCTACCAACTTTGGTCGGTTTTCTTTGGCGCAAAAATGCGAGAAACTATTTTTGTGTCCCGCGAAATTTATGTTTCAAGAAACCGACCAACTTTGGTAGGCTTTTCAATTAAAATAAATAAAAAATAATATTAAAAAAACAGACCAAAATTGGTCGATTAATTCGGCCGGTCATTTAAAAAAATCGACCAACTTTGGTCGGTAATTTTATTTTTTAATAAAACCGACCAACTTTGGTCGGTTATTTTCGTGTGAAAATACAATTAAAGAGTATAAATCAAATAAAAGATAGTTTTAAAACAAAATGTATCAATGGTCTAGTGGTAGAATAGTATCCTGCCACAGTACAGATCCCGGTTCGATTCCCAGATGGTGAATCGTTTTATTACATAATTAAAATACCGACCAACTTTGGTCGATTTTTTTTGCAATATTTTTTTTTATATAATTGACCGACCAAAGTTGGTCGGTAATTTCCGACCAACTTTGGTCGGTATGCCTTTTCGGCCACAAAAATACCGTTCACGCGTAAATGGTCGCGTTTTGGTCGGTTTTTGGCCATTACCGACCAACGTTGGTCGGTTTTTTTGATCGGTTTTTATCGGATTTCTAGTAGTGTTAACTCATTTTTAGATTCAGAAGATCCCAAATAAATTTACTTTTGGCAAAATACATAAAGAGACACCTAAAGTTGGCCCCAGATGTCTATCTCACACTCCAACTTACGAGGTGACCATACAGATACTTTATGTTTGGTTTTATTGTGTCAAGTAAACACACGGGTCTGACATGGCAACTCGAGTGAGATACAAACGCTGGGCAGCACGTCAGATTAAATTTTTCTTGATTGTAACGGTTAACAAACTGTAAAATTACTATTATACCCTTAATGAATTCCTTTTATATTTATCCCAATTCTCAAATTCCAAAACCTAAATCCCCATTCTTCCCCAACCTTTTTCTACTTCTATCTTCCCTCTTTCTCTATTACGAAGCATTATCAAAAATGGAAGGCACCTTGTATTGTCATTGTGGTAAAAGGGCAGAATTGATGATTTCGTGGTCACAAAATAACCCAGGTCGAAAGTATCTTGGATGCCAATATGGTCGAGTAAGTAATTTTTAAAATTATTTTTTGTGCCTATTTTGTTTCTTCAAAATTATTTGACCAAGACTCTATTTTTCTGGACATTTCTTACTGTTTTACAGGAAGGGTGTAAGTATTTAAGTGGTTTAAAGATGAATTTCCTGAACAAACTAGGATTGTAATTTGGGAATTTTTGAAGAGGATCAAAAAATACGACGAAGGAAAGGAGAAGATGAGGATAAAGTACAGAATGTTACTGGTCATTGTGATACCCACTTGGATTATTAGAGAGTGTTTTATGTAATATTTGCTATATGTATTGAAATTTAGTTGGTTGAAGGAGCTCTTTTATGTACTGGCAGTTATGTAAACCAGTAGCTCTTTTGAATGTTGTAATGTAAGAAACTTAGATAAATACAAGTTAAACCACTTTTGGACTAATATTTCAGAAAATTTTTGACATGACTAATGTTCTCCCCAACTGAGCTACAAGACACAAATACAAACTGAACAATAAACTCTACCAAAACAAATACAATATGTAGAATAAACTATAAATTTCACTGCTCAAACCAAGGCAATAGTCACAAAATAAAATGTCAAACATACATCTAAAATATTGCTTTAATAGAAAATAACTAAAATTGTAGTTTTAGGTTCATGAAAACCAAATTAGACAAAACACTTGAACTAACTACATAAAGTGAAATCTTCTCTAATGAACCTTGTTCTTCTTCATTTGCATCTCTTTTTGTTGTTGAAGTTGGTTTCCAGTAATAGCAACTTTTCCCTTCCATTTCAATCCAGGTAGCTTGAATTCAAGATCAATATTGGTAAGTGATGCATTCTTTAATTGTCTCCCACTAGAGATAACTCTTTCACTTAGTGTTTCCGGCTGTAAATTTAGAGTGATATCTATTAGGCAATCTATTAATAACTTAGAAAATAGCTATCATATAGAAATGTGAAAGAGCTTACATTAAGAACTTGTCTTCCAGATTGTGTGTCTCTGTAAATGCCAAATCTCAGTTCTTTTTTTTTTTTTTCAACAACAGCAAAAACAGATTTAGTAGCAGCATGAAGAGGAGCAACAGTAGCAAATCCAGCAGGTACACTGGTTGTTGTACTTATTGAATCAGAACCAACCCCCCTCCCCTTCCTAAACTAGTTTCCCTTCCTATACCAGTTCCCCTTCTATTTCCTCTACCAACTCCTATTCCGAGTTGTCTCCCTCTACCTCTCCCAGTAGAAGTATTATTTCTAACTCTTGTAGTATCTTGATACAAAGAATAAGGAACACTAGAATATTGGGTACTAGTTGTCTCATTGGCATTGCTTCAGTAGTTGTACTAGATTGTTGAGTAGTAGGTTGACTGTTTGGTATTGCTTTGGTTGTTGTTCTTGGTCTTTCTTGAGGCTATAAGTAACAAAACAAAGGTTAGAAGACAAAGGTTAACAAGTAAGTAGATCAATAAAAATAACAAAGGACATACCCCTGATTTGCACCTTTTTTTGTTGTGGCCAATTTGGTGGTAGTTAGAACATGTCATCTTGGCTCCTTTCTTTGATGCTTTTCCCCATTTCTTTTTTTTTTAATTCATCTTTTTCCTTTCTTCTACATCTCTTGGGTATATCAGACATTGATTTAACTTCAGATGGCTCGACTGGTGGGTTATTTGATTCAAGCCACATCTTCATATTGGGGATTGGTTGAGTGAAGTACTTGTAAGCATTCAATTATGTATCTTTTCTATACCAATGCTCAACAAAATCTTATGGATCTTCCCCAATATGGATAATGCAAACATGGGCATAAGAGATATCCCCCAACTGCCACAATCTGCAACTACATGTTTTTCTAACCATGTCAACAATGAACATATATTCCCTTTCCTCAATTTCAAAGCCAGTATCAGCATTCCACATCACTTTTAATCTCCTACCAACTTATTTATTTTCTTCTAAAGCTAATCTTTCCATGGATGAAATGTCATTGATCCAAGTTTCAGCAAATTTGATCATATCCCCATGTCCATTCATTATCTTAAGTCTAATGTCTTCAAGCACACTAATTATTGATTTATACCTAGGACCCACAATCCAAGAGTTAATGTCTCACACATGTTATTTTCAACAACATCACACCTAACAATTTCACTAAAATAAGTCCTACACCAGTACTCTTTATTATAACTAAGTAGGGATTCACAAATATTATGCCCAAGTTTATCCAAGTGTTCAAATTCTTCTTTCGATTTTACCTCAAAACTGCCCTTAGCACAACTCTAGAAAGCTTTTCTTCTTGCTTCATCTCTCTATTTTTTTTTTTGCCAGTTTGCCCATATATGCCTTGCACACATCCTCCTTTCAGCATTAGGAAGTAATTCTTGAACAGTTAGAACAAGACCCTTATAGACATAAAAAAAAAAGGAAACAGAATGAAATAAGCAACAGAAATGAAATAAACAACAAAAAACATGTTTAGTATAGTACCTTTTGTATGTCAGACATTATTGTTAATCCATCTCCTACACCAAGCTCCAAATCTTGAATAAGATGACTTAAGAACCAACTCCAAGAATGTTTAGTTTCTTGGTCAATAACTGCCAATGCTATTGGGTACATTTGCTGATTCCCATTCTTTTCAATAGCAACTAACAATTCACCTTTGCAAGCCCCTTTCAAGAAACAACCATCCAACCCTATGATCCTCCTACAAACTTCTAACCATCCATTATTCAATGCATCAAAACAGACATAAAAATATTTGAACAAATGTTTCTCAGGTTGTGTCTCATTATCAATTCTGACCCAACAAGAAATCTCAGGATTTGTACTCTTAATCATACCAACATAGTCCAGCAACCTTAAAAACTCAAGAGCCCAACCACCCATGAATTTACTAATCACACTCATCTTTGCCCTATAACATACTGATCTTCCCACCTGCAACCCCAACTTTTTTCTAATTGTTTCTTGCAGCTTATACACTCTAATATCATGTTGATAGGTTATTTTGTCCTTGAACTTCTTAGCAATATATTTGGCTGATCATAACTTATTCTTGTTCTTTGTATTATATTTATGGGCTGGATAGTATTTTTTCATAGTGAAATTTCTTGAATCTTTATCAACACTAGCATGCAGTTCCCAATTATATAACTTTCCTTTTCATTTTATCCTTACTCTATGTAGTTCATTGGATCTTAGAGTTAATTGAACCTTCTCCTGAATAGCATAGTCAGCTACAACTTGTCTAAAGCTTTGCATATTTTCAAATATCATACCTAATTCAAATAAAGCATACTTGGCAGAATCATCATACCTCAGCTTTTTGCTTCTTCTTCTGGAGGGTAAATCAACACCTGATTGTGCAAAAACATCTAAATCTTTACTACTGTCTTCTCTAGCATCATCTGATGAGTCAATGAAGTCTTCATCACCACCCAACTTTCCAACAAATCCGTCTTTCTTGTTAAGCCCTAAATCCTCAAATCCCTTATCTACCCCAGCTTCCCCAAGCCCCACTTCTTGAATGACATTGGCTTTTCTATATTTTTTAGTCTTTCTTTCACATATCTTTTCTTTTCTAGCAGTCTCTCTAAAAGCCCTCAATTCTTCATCAATTTTACTGTCATCTTCATCAGAAATATTCTCTAAGTTATCTTCTTCAAAATTTTCATTATCACTATTATCTTCATCATTAAGAGGTTGTTCTACCTATTCCCCCAACCCCATCTGCCTCATTTAAGGTCACATTTATAGCACCCTCAATCTGTGTTGCCCTAGAATTAACCCCACCTATTATATTAATTGTTTCTTGGTCCATGTCACTAACCAGTGGACCTACAACAATGCTAGTAAGGACCCCTTCTTCCACCATGACATATTTCACATACAAGTCATAATGAACCCAGTACGCAAGTCTTTAACAATATTATATAGTTGGCTGTCAGTTTCCAATGCAACAAATTGAATATTGGTAAGGTCTTTGACATAAAAGCCTTCAACTTTATCATACCCAATATCCTTAGTGTAACATTTCATCTCGGTCATAGAAAAATGGTCTTTATCTATAGTAAAGACAACCATTTTCCAACTCCCAACATATTGTCTTTCAATAATCCTGCCCATGTGGTGAAAAACAACAATAATAGAGCCACCAATGTGAACAAACTCTGAAAAAGACAAGAAATAAAGGTCAAGATTCCCTACTCTTTAATAGACGAAAAAGTCAATACATTTCCCCCTTTAACATAGTACAGAAACAAAGTTTAACTTTTTCCAAAAATAACGAAAATCCCATTTACAAACGCATGAAAAAGAGACAACAAACAGTAGAAATGTTAATACCTCTTAATAAAATCTCTTATGTTATTTGTCTTTAAGCCCACTCCGATCCATATCGATATCTTCCACACCAATGACTAACGACAGATGAACGAAGCAAAATTAAAGGCAAATAATGAATAAGGTTCTAGTTTTTTAAGCTTTATCGAGGATATTGAAGGATTACCCCAACCATTGAAGAGATTGATGAAGATCGATTTTAGGAGATTTGGGAATTAGGGTTTTCAGTAAAAAGAAATTACTGAAATGAAAGCTCCCGTTTAATTTGTCCTCTTTTATATCGATTTAATTTTTATTTTCTTTTTCGTTTTAATTTGTCGTTGGAAAGTTTAATCATGTGTAGTCTACGTGTTAAATTCTAATTAGTTCACTTAACCATGTAGGCGCGACTGTATGTCACGCATTATACCTTCCAGAGACGTGTGTTTACTTGACACAATAAAATTAAACATAAAGTGTCTATATAGTCACCTGGTAAGTTGGAGGGTGAGATAGACATCTGGGGCCAACTTTAGGTGCTCTTTATGTATTTTGCCTTTACTTTTTATTTCAATGATATTTAAATTATAAAAAATTACAAGAAATATGCGCATGAGATATAAAATTATTTTTAAACAATTGCCATAAACTTTTAAATAAAAGCTAGTGGTAACTAGCAAGATCCTGAAAATCTTATTTGAAAAACTCCCTCCGATTGATTCTATAGAAGTTAACTCTCGGAAAAATATATTATAGCCCGTGACCCTTGTATAACAGCGAACAGCGGGTCGGGTCATGAAAAGCCCCAAAAGAGAGAGAAGAAGGAAGGAAGAAAACATGAGCAAAAACCAAAAAGGAAGAAAATGGCGGCAATTGTATGCTACGGTCCTCTAATTGACCTCTCTAAAGCAGCAGTTCACATCGGCGAGTACGTCCAGCTCCTCGTTTTGGTTCACAATATCATCCCAATTCAGGTACTTTTACTTTCTCTCTATTGCTTATTCATGGCCTTAGGTACTTAGGATGAGTTGGTTAATTTACTGAATTATATATATAAGGATGAGTTGGTTTATTCATGGCCTTAGGTATTTTGCAGTACAAGTTATGGAGAAAAGGTGGAGCAGAGGTTATTAGGACGGACATACAGGTGGGCGATGACTCCCGCCCTTTTTTCCCTGTTTCAATTTGGCAGAAACATTTGGCCTCCAAATTTGTTGCTGGCGATGTCATTTTGCTTCAAAGTAAGTTTTTTTCAGTTATATTTCAGAAAGAAAAAATAAAGGTTTACCACTGCATCCACTATTCTGTTTTTTGTTTTTTTACCATGAGTGGAGAATTAGTATAGATAATATAGTTCAATTCAAAAACTATGACAGTGCTCGCTACCAACTAATTTGCTCTATCCAAGATTGTAATTTTTGTTGCAATTTGTCGCCTGTGGCATATTTTACCACTGAACATATAAACAGCTGACACGAATAAAGATGGGATTTGGATTTCAGTAATAAGCTCACAAGAAGCATAAACGACAATAGGCAGGCTTTCTTATTGATTTACAACATCACTTTGATAATAGCAAGTTTCATTTTGCAGTCATGAATTCGATTGTGGTGTAATTGGTGCTCACTGCTCGGTCATTGCCTTAAAGGATCTTCTGAATTGATTAACTAATATAGCTTTCTTTCCTCTCTGCTTCTTACTTACATGGAATTTGCTATATTTGTGTTTGTTGAACTGGTTTATCTGCTGAAAAGTATTATCTGAATACTGTTGAATATGTGGTTTGGGTGTTCTAAACTTTGGTTTCCAAATAATATTGATGCTCCAGGGGTAATGTATTTATTATTCTTTTCAATTTCAGATGTTAAGATTACAAGAGTTGGCGGATTAATCGAGGCTAGAACTGTGCATTGCTCAACCTTGCAATGTGTAGTCCGTTCATACAAGTCACTTGTTTCTAAAGGTTCTCTCTCTCTCTCTCTCTATCTCTCTATCTATGTAGTCCGTTCATACAAGTCACTTGTTTCTAAAGGTTCTCTCTCTCTCTCTCACACACACACACACACGCACTCTTTAGCTATTAGAAGTACACGGTTGAGTTTGATGAATTCATGAGGCTGTTATGCATTGTCTTTGGTAGATATGATCTGGCTTTGGAGTATCATTGATACATTACTGGACACTCAATTTCTGTAAACTACTCTTTCAGATAAGCGGCTCGATTAAAGTTTTCCTGGGGCAGACCTCGCTAAGATATTGATTTATTGTCTTTACAGGTGGAGACGAGTTGTTGCGCAGCTGTCGAATTGGTGTGGCAGCAAAGGATAAGCTTCTGAAAATTGCTAGATGGCTACAGCAGGGGGCTGCTGTTGAATTAAACAACCATCAGGTTTCCTCTTTCTCTTGGAACTTCCGTGCTAATTTTCAGTTGCGAACACTTGAGTAGAGACTAAGAGTTTATTTAACGAGCAGCCTCTTCTCCTTCTCAAATTTATTTCTTCCCTATGCCCTTCCTATGCAGGGCTGAGATGTAGGGGGTTTCTCTTTTTCTCCTTAATCAGTCTCCACACTGATGAAAACCAAAATTTGGATGTATGTATGTATGCAACAGAAGAGTTATTTTTAGACTCCCTTTTCCTCTGTTATATAGTTCAGGGCTGCTTTATCTTGCACCAACCAATAAGTGCCTTTCATCTTTATTTAATTAATGAATTAACTTTGGGTGAATTGCGCGGACCTCCACTCTAGTTTAGTGACACTAAATGGACATCCCCTATATCTAAAAACTTTCCTCTAGTCTAGTGTTTCTTTATAGAAAATTTCCATGTCTCTACTAGGACATTAAAAGTTAATGATTTAATAAAAATGTTTTGAATTGTTTGCTCTTGACAAGGCGGGTTGCTCTGATGGTAAGCACCCTCCACTTCCAACCAAGAGGTTGTGAGTTCGAGTCACCCCAAGAGCAAGGTGGGGAGTTCTTGGAGGGAAGGATGCCGAGGGTCATTTGAAAACAGCCTCTCTACCCCAGGGTAGGGGTAAGGTCTGCGTACACACTACCCTCCCCAGACCCCACTAGTGGGATTATACTGGGTTGTTGTTGTTGTTGTTTTGAATTGTTTGCTCCTATTTTGTTTCAATTGCTATTGTATCTACCCAGAAAATAAAGGAAAGAGTAATTTGATTATTTTTTAATTTTAGCTTAACTATGAAAATGCTTATGACAAAGTCCCAAGAGAGGTCCTATGGAGATGTTTGGAGGCTAATAGCCTGTTTGGCCAAGTTTGTTTTAGGGTCAAAAGTGCTTTTTTGGCCAAAAACACTTTTGGCAAAAATATTGAGGTGTTTCGCCAAGCTTTTAGAAGGAAAAAAGTGCTTTTGAGGAGAAGCAAAAAAATGTAGCTTCTCTTCAAAAGCACTTTTCTGAGAAGCACTTTTGAGAAATATACACTTATAAGCAGTTTTCAAAAGCTTGGTCAAACACTAATTACTGCTCAAAAGTGCTTTTCAAATTAATTAGCCTAATACAAACCGATTCTCACCAAAAGTACTTTTTTGAAATGCACTTTTGAAAAAAACACTTCTCAAAATAAGTAGATTTTAGAAGCTTGGCCAAACAGGCGATAAGAGGGTGCCTGTAGCGTATATTAGAGTGATCCAGGACATGTATGATGGAGCTAAGACACAGGTTAGGACATCAGGAGGAGACTCTGAGTACTTCCCGGTTGAGATGGGGCTGCATCAGGGATCAACACTTAGCCCGTTTTTGTTTTCCTTGGCAATGGGCGCATTGACGCGACACATTCAAGGGGAGGTGTCTTGGTGCATGTTATTTGCAGATGACATAGTCCTGATTGATGAGACGCGAGGTGGTATTAATGAGAGGCTGGAAGTCTGTAGACATAACCTTGAGTCTAAGGGTTTCAAGTTGAGTAGGACCAAGACAGAATACCTGGAGTGCAAGTTCATCGGTGTTACCTAGGAAGCGGACGGAGATGTGTGGCTTGATACGCAAGTCATCGCCGGGAGAGAGAGTTTCAAGTATCTGGGGTCTATAATTTAGAATTATGGGGAGATTGATGAGGATGTCACACATCGTATCGGAGCAGGGTGGATGAAGTGGAGGCTCGCTTCCGTTGCCTTGTGCGATAAGAATGTGCCGTTGACACTTAAGGATAAGTTCTACAAGGTATTAGTTAGACTGACTATGTTGTATGGAGCAGAGTACTGGCATGTCAAGAGCTCCCATGTCCAGCGGATGAAAGTAGCTGAAATGAGGATGTTAAGATGAATGTGTGGGCATACTAGGTTAGATAGGATTATGAATGAAGTTATTCAGGACAAGGTGAGGTAGCCCATGTGGAGGAAAAGATGCGTGAGGCGATACTGAGATGGTTCGGTCATGTTAAGAGGAGAAGCACAGATGCCCCAGTCAGGAGGTGTGAGAGGTTGGCCTTGGGGGTACGAGGAAGGGTAGAGGTAGGCCAAAGAAATCTTGGGGAGAGGTGATCAGGCGGGACATGACGCAACTTGAGCTAACCGAGGACATGACCCTGGATAGGAGGGTGTGGAGGTTGAGGATTAGGGTAGAAGGTTAGTAGGTGGTCGTGTGTTTCCCTTTGTCTTCATTAGCTCGATAGTATTAGTGTTAGTATGGTACCCTTTTATCCTGAGTTTGCTATTATCGCATATCTTGTTTTGTTATTACTTGACATCATTACTTCCTTAGTTTGTTATCAGTACTCCATTCATACTCTTTATTGCTAGTTCTCTAAATATATTGTCTTGCTATTACTTGCTATTGGTACTTCTTTTATATTCTTTATTGCCATCTTGAATTATACCTCTTCTGATGGAAGAAACCTATGGCTTTTAAATGGTTGTTATTGCTGATTTGTATTTTCTTAATGCTGTGCTTGGTGTATGTGGTTCGCTTATGATATAGTTCTGATTGATGAGACGCGACGCGACATTAATGAGAGGCTGGAGGTTTGGAGACAGGCCCTTGAGTCTAAGGGTTTCAAGATGAGCAGGACTAAGACAGAATACCTGGAGTGCAAATTCGGCGTTGAGTCGAGAGAAGCGGGCTTGGACGTGAGGCTTGGATCACAGGTCATCCCCAGGAGAGGCAGTTTCAAGTACCTTGGGTCGGTTATTTAGGGGGATGGGGAGATCGACGAGGATGTCACACACCGTATAAGGGTGGGGTGGATGAAATGGAGGTTAACATCTGGAGTCCTGTGTGACAAGAAAGTGCCACCGATACTCAAAGGAAAGTTTTATAGAGCGGTGATCAGACCGGTCATGTTGTATGGGGCAGAGTGTTGGCCAGTTAAGAACTCAAATATCCAGAAGATGAAAGTAACAGAGATGAGGATGTTGAGGTGGATGTGCGAGCACACCAGGATGGATAAGATTAAGAATGAAGATATTCGTGAGAAGGTGGGTGTGGCCCTTGTGGATGACAAGATGAGGGAAGCGAGGCTTAGATGGTTCGGGCACGTGCGAAGGAGAAGCCCAAATGCCCCGGTCAGGAGGTGTGAGCGGTTGGCTTTGGCGTGTTCGAGAAGAGGGATAGGGCGGCCTAAGAAGTATTGGGGAGAAATGATCAGGCGGGATATGGCATGACTTCAGATTTCCGAGGACATGGCCCTTGATAGGAAGGTGTGGAGGTCGAGTATTAGGGTGTTAGGATAGGAGGTAGCTGATAAGGCTTATCCATGGGGGAGGCTGGTCTGATAAGGTTGGGTCCTAGGCTGCTACCGATTATTGTTGTATCCACACTATTCTTTCTTTTTTCATAGTATCGGGCTTTATTCACTGGTTTTTGTTATTATTTCTCATCTATTTTCTGATTCTTATGCTGTTGTTATTGCTCATATGGTTCTGTTGATGGTACTAACATTCTGTCTCTCTCTTGTTGTCTCTCTTGTCTCTTTTCGTTTTCTTGAGCCGAGGGTCTTTCGGAAACAACCTCTCTACCCTCCGGGGTAGGGGTAAGGTCTGCGTACACTCTACCCTCCCCATACCCCACTTGTGGAAACTCACTAGGTTGTTGTTGTTGTTGTACTATTCAAGATCGTTTGATATCCATATGACGGTGATAGGTGCATGCTCATGTATTACTTCACATCTCTTGTCAAGTGACTGCAGTTGAACGATATTTGTAAATCGGCTTGCTTTATGAAATATATGAATGTTGGCTTCATGTATTCGCAGCGGAAACAGCCATCAATAAATTGGAAAGTGCACGAAGAGACAAAATCTCAGGGTTGTGTCTCTGTTAAAGATTTATCTAATCTTCCTGATTCCTCCAAGGTAACCTTGTATGCATCTGTCGGTGAAGTATTTCTGCCAATTACGTGGAGACATCTTCCTGAATCGGCTACTGAAAGCATGTTCATTAGCAAGAGACTATACATGCACTCAGATTGTGACGTGGCTGACGATCTAATTACTGCTGGCTGCCATCTCTGTGGTACCCCTTTAAGTTACGAAACTAGGTAAGAGGAAAAGCTTAACCAGTCCTCTTTTCATATCTTATGCTGATGATATGCCTATAACATTTAGCAACTGCTATATCGTCCTGGTTTGCAACAGTTCAGGCAGTGTTAAAAATGCCGCATCACTCTATTGTCAGGAGAGCTCCAATCACCTTCATGTTGTAAGCACGATATATCGGCCTTTCATGGTAAGTTTTTCTTTTCAATTGGTAACATTCTTTTTTCTTGTAAAAATTAGCTCAGGAAAACTTACCATGACTGCTTATATTGTGTTTTTCTTTGCAAACCGTGGTGATTGGCACCTGAATTATTTATGTTTTATTTTGGTACTTAACTTTAATTCTAGCTGACACCAGTATCATAGACGATTTCTCAAATTAATTGGCATTTCAATCACTCAATTATAATGATGGACAGGGGTGAAATGTATTTTAGAGCAGAAATTAGCTCAAGTGTCATAAGCGCACCTAACCTCTTATTCTTAGTTTATCTTTGTTTATTTGAAAGTTTTTTTAAAAATTTACTATCTCAATTTTGCAGCTATATGTGTGGGATGATTCAATGTATGCTCCGCTTCTTGTTAAAAACAAGGCAGCTGAAGTGTTGTTTGGAAACATCAGAGCTGAGGAAGTGCTCTCGTGCTATAAAAGGCTGAAGGATGGAATAGATCATGCTCCAAATTTAGTCTTCAGAAGGAATGGCACGGTTGAAAGGACTGTGCTTGAACATAATGCTGCTGGGGAAGGTATTGCAGTGACTGACAAAAGCACCAACGAGGGCAAGGAGTTGAAAGAAAATAATAAATTCGATTTAAGACCAAATTTCTATTTGGTTTGGTTAATTTTATTGAAGTTGCTACTACAACAGGAGAATAACAGTCCTTTGAAATTTAAAGTTACTATTAACGCAACAAGAGATTGCGAATATGGGAGGTATGAGATGATCTCTGTTTCTCTACCATCCTTCACATCTGAATTCAATTTAGTATAGGAGTGCTTAAATGTATCAAATATCAATATTTTCAGCAGAGTTCATTTGTTCTTCATAAACTTCATCAGTCGGAGTTCCTTTTCTAGACTCCTTGAAAGGAGTAATTAAGAATAATATAGGGGCGGATCCCTTGACAAAAGAACGTCCTAAAGTGGAAGATTGTACGTGCAAATGGAAACCTTGGTGATCTCATATCATTCATAAACAGTATAGAAAGCTATTCTTTCAAAGAAAGACTTCATTTATTTCATCTAAAAGCTAACTGGTGTCTTTTCATATTCAATAAAGACTTCAGATTCTAACTATAGTTCACTGAAACACTAGGCTATAGCTGCGCCACCATGTTGATCTTCGATGCCAAAGTCTTAAATGTAAGCAGATATCTGGGCGTGTTGAGTTATTTTTAAGATTTGAAATGGTTGATAACCCAATTAACTATTTATCCTGTTCCATATGTTTCTACTTGCATTTGGAGAATCAAATCTTGTGTTTGTCGTTACATAGAGCTTGTAGTTTGAATGCGTTGCTCTCTTGCTGGAGGCTGTAGTAGAGAATATTACGGTCATGTTAGTCCCATTTTGCCGCAATAATAATGAAATGAATAGAGTAAGAGGTTCTCTGAACTTCTTTCCTCACCCAAGTACAAGGATCTAAAACAAAAAGCAAGGCATGAAAACAATTTAACAGTAACTAAAAAACCATCAGGCCGTGATGAAGTGTTCTCTGGACTTCTACATGGCACTAATAGAAAGCTTTCTAAGAGAAAATAGTTTTGAAGCCACATCACAATACATTATTTGACCTCTTTTCGGCAAATGAGAATATCGAAGTTACAAGCCAGGTAAACCGTAAACTGATGGCCAACAGTACTCAAAATGCTACACGAAGTCTCAGCTATTCGTTGAAGCCAAAGTCCAAACGACCTAAATGGCATCAATGTTCGGTTGCATCATCAGCCAAGGGATCAACAGCTGCAGATCTTTGTGCTTCTTCCAAAAGTTTCATTTGGTGTTCTGCGTGTTCTCTTTCACAGGCATTGATTCCCATAATTATATCTAGCATCGTACCAGTTGTTCCAAAGAATACAAGGGGTCCCAAAGATTTCCGTTTTATGCCCACTGGAATTGCAAGCAATGCACCAGCTACAGAGAAAACCCATGTACCCAGAGCACTGCAATAATTCAAATATCAGACAAGAAAAACTTCTACTAGAATAAATAAGACGAGCAACACGACGCATATACAAGCATTCATGATTATGCCAATTTCAATAAAATAAAGTATCAACAGCAAGAATTCATCCTCTCCGATGATAGATACAAACATTATGTTTGGGACTTGCAGTTTTCCAGGGAGAAAAACAATTATTAAGAGCACAAATTTCAAGTTCTCGGCACGATAGATACGCAGAGATGTTCATGACTATTGAATTTTCCATTGTTGATTTTAAGAATACAATGGAAGAGGGATATAATAACTGCTTGATACATATGACAAATTACGCCACAACTGCAATCCTCATGGAGGTCAATAATATTCCACTTTCTTACCCTTTTCCTTAAAAAAAAAATTACCTAGGAGAAAATCATCATACAAGCTCCTAACGGCTGAAAAGACTTAGATATGTTCAGGGCTAGAAAATACTTAAAACGAGAAAGGTAGAAGAGCATGATCACCAACAGCTTGAAGTTGTCTGAAAACTACATGACGAAATAACGAGACTGAACTCTATCAAAGAAGAAAACTTCAAATAACAAGATGAACGTGATTGTAATATTATACAACATGATAATCAGCAGAAGCTCATGAAAGTTCATCACCAAAGAACATATGCCCGATAGAAAAGAAAGATATATGCTAAAATGGAGCAAATAGCTACCTTGGAAGATAGAGCACACAATCAGTGACATCAGATATTCAACCAGACCAGATGTGGAGAAATCTCAACCGTCATACTGGTTTCTCATAATTACCTCTTCACATTTCACTGTATGATACTGCTATCATCTGCAGTACAAGGCATGCTGACCCTACACAGGAACTACAGATGGGAACAAGAGGGGTGTGCAGGGGTGGAACAACGGGGTGGCAAGGGGATTCAGTTGAATCCCTTTCATCCTAATATTATACTATGTAAATAGGGTAAAAATCAGTGTTGTCAAAGGCGAAAAGCTCTAAAAAGCGATCCAAGTCCATTGGGGCTTTAAGCGCAAAGTACAATTGAAGTGTGAGCTTCAGTAAAAAAAAGGCACAATGATGGAAAGGAATAGATATATATGTAGTTCAAGAAAAAAAGTAACAAATTCACTCGTGATATTTTCCTTAACAACTAATACACTTAGTTGCCGATTATATTTGTTGTTTAGTACGGACCGATTCAAGACAGAACTCATGGGCAACAAAGTGCACGCTTTAGTGGCTTTCCTACATTGAAGTGTAGCTTATATGAGGAGAAGCGTCCTCCCTGAGCTTTTCTGAGCTTCAAGGCTTAAGTGCGCCATAAATGAGCTTTTGACAACACAATTTCTTTTATCATATATAAACTGTCGAATCCCCTCGGCAGGAAAAATTGTAGTGCAATGGCAAAAGGGGTTCAAAAATTGCTTTAGGTCACAAGTTCAAATCCTAGGTGTGACATTCTTGTTTTTTTTAATCCCCTTGTTTGAATTCCTGGCTCCGCCAATGGGGGTGCGACACAGTACATTATACTGATAGCATTGTTCTTTCTCGCTCTTTCTCTTTCACATTAACCAAATCTTCCTATTGAATAAAACATTTAGATTTGGTACTACCTCCGCCCTCTGAAGCATGACCTACTTACACCCATGTGGTTATTAAGAATAATATGTTTGCCAAAACAAGCGTTTAGGATGGTGGTTTCAAATGTCAAAAAGTGAAGATTCATTGGTAAAATGTCACATGAAATAGGTTAGCTTATATTTGTTGAAATTGTTGGAGAAAAAAGAATCATACAAGGAAATAGATCAAATCTTTTTGACAGACCAAAAAGGAAAAAGGGATGGAGGGACAGCCTCAATGCCTCTTTAATATATCTCTCTCCCAAATTAAAACAAGGTTCGACTTCCCTTAATCTTAAGGTAGGTAGCCTTCTTCTTGACACCCTCAACATTTTCTTAGGTATGTTACTTCGTTATGTTTGTTTTTTAATTTTGGTGAAACATGTTTTTATAACTTAACTTGCACACACCTCGACTATTCCACTAAGGTTCAGGGAGATGGAAAAATTGACCTCTGACGGGATTTCAACCCTAGTCTTCATGATCTTCATTCCAGATCCATTTTAGAGTATAACTTAATAAAATGGAGAGGAAAATTCTTTAGCATTGTGGATTTTAGTTTATTAATTTGATTGTCAAGTATTTTTTGAGATGATAAAGAATGAAAATCGAGTACTGAAATTGTTACCAATTTTCCCCTTGGCCAATTTGACATCCTTAAGTTAGGTTTTCTGAAGGGAGAAGCATAGAAGATTTCTAGAAAAATCTTTTTTTTTACTGTCCTAACAGGCGAAAAGTATGGGGAAAAAACATGCATATGGTTTGAGAAAATTTCCAGATACAAGAACGTCAAATTTCTATACAGAACACAAAAAAAGGGACCGAGAAATTCGATATTGAAAAGAGAAGGAAACTGACTTGGCGACTGTGCAATCTTCCAGTTGTTTTACTTCCTCTCCAGCTGCCATTTTTCTCCGATAGCAAGAAAATTGAATTTCTTTAGAACCTGTTGACATTCATACTAGTGACCCGCTCCGGTTGAATCCCGACCCATTGATATAATGGGCCTCTTTGGCCCAAAAAAATCCTAGGAAATAATCATAGCCTTTTATTTGGCTGAAGTGCAGAAATAGCCACTTTTAGTCCTGCTATTTTAAAACTCTGCTACTCTTTATAAGTATTTGTAACTAAGCCACTTTTCACTAAGTAAATAAAATGTGGACAATAATAATCCTCCACACAATACGCCAGGGAATGAGCTCTTCGTTCTTGTCTCTCCATCTCACACATGTATTTAATTTAATGCACAACTTTGGACTATAAGAAACCTTTATGATATTGAATTACTGTCGTCGTCTCTTTAATTGCACGTTTTATTTTATGTTTACTTTTTTTTTAATCATATCCTTATTTTAGTTAGTACTCCATTTATTTATTTACCACGTCAGCTTAAATAGATGGTTCTCTTTTTAAATTTTTTCCTCCTGAAGCTGCTGATCTTAATGGCCTCTGTGAAACAAAAATTTTGATGGTCCATTTTTCGAACAGCCCAACAAGTACACAAAAAGGAATTTTACAAAAATGTCCCAAAAAAGTCTTAACTTACCAACCTCTAGCCAAATACATAAAAAAAAATTTAAAACCCAAAGAAATAAGGTTCTTTCTCTCCGAGAATCACACACAAAGATCTCCTTCCATATTTTTAAGTGTGATTAATAACNCGCTGCCATGTCTACCAGTGAGTTCTTCTTTCTCTTATTTTATGCAAAAACATATATAATGATCGTCAAGCAATGTCACTTAGGAAAATATTGTGCAATTGTCTCTTAGTCTACTGACTTACCAGAATTTTTCACAATCATAATTCATAGTAGTGTATATAATATGGCATTTCTACTTGTTAAGGTGAAATGTGGTTTGAGTTGTGTAACTTATATATGATGGGATGATGACAGGGAAAATGACACCTGATACGACATCAGATCCATCTAGCCTAGTGGCAGTTGCAGTTGCAAATGCATTTGCATTGTCCGTGGCTGTGTATATATCAGCCAATATCTCGGGCGGCCACGTGAATCCGGCTGTCACGTTTGGAATGGCTATAGGAGGCCATATAAGTATTCCCATGTCCATATTCTACTGGATTTCTCAGATGCTTGGTTCTGTCATGGCTTGCCTTGTTCTAAAATGCACTAACCAGGTTGGTTTTCAGATCAATTCAATTACAAGAAATTTCCCTGCATGTGTTCTTTTCATCCTTTTACCCCATTACAAATTAAAGTGTTTATGGTCGAGTGCAATTCTCACCCGTAACTTAGTTTTTGGAATCAAGTATTAAATGATTGCAAATGGCTTTCCCTTTAGTTGTGTTACCAATCTTAGTTACTAGCAACACAAGTTTTATAGAGTTGATGACTCAAATGGTCACTCAACTTTAGGTAATTGGTCATCAAAATCATATAAGTTTCTTTTGTCTTTCAAAAATCACTCAACTTTACCTAGTCCACTTAAATGGTCATATTTGTCGGATCTCAACGGAAAGTACTAAATCTGGTAAGAATGACCATTTTAGTGAACTAGGTAAAGTTGAGTGGTTTTTGAAAGACAAGAAAGTTATGACTTTGATGGCCAATTACCCAAAGTTGAGTGAACTTTGAAAGACAAACTAAAGTTATATGACTTCGATGTCCAACTTCCCAAAGTTGAGTGATCATTAGAGCCATCAACTCTAAGTTCTACCAACATACTACTAGAATAGTCGTGTGCAATTCTCACCCATGAGTTAGTTTTTGGAGTCGAGTAGTATATGATTGCAAGAGACTTTCCCTTGTGTTGCAAATCGTAATTACTAGCAACAGTAAATTCTAACAAGTAACAACATACTAGAAGTCTTGTTTACTCTTCTCTAATTTGCTGTTAGTTACACACTCATTTTCTCTTTTGTACTCATTGCAGCAAGTTCAGACACATGGAATTCCTCACGACATGACTGGTTTTGGAGGAGCAGTGCTCGAAGGTGTAATGACATTTGGTTTAGTGTACACAGTTTATGCAGCTGCTGATCCTAGACGTTGCGTCCACGGAGCAATTGGGCCATTGACAATTGGGCTCATTGTGGGAGCAAACGTCATGGCTTCGGGCCCATTTACTGGGGGATCAATGAACCCTGCTTACTCATTTGGATCTGCTGTTGTCAAAGGGAGCTTCGGCAATCAAGCAGTGTACTGGGTTGGACCTTTCATTGGTGCAGCTATAGCAGGAATTCTATATGATAATGTGGTTTTTCCTCCACAAGCGACTGAGTCTTTGAGGGGAATAGGTGGTGGGATTGCTGTTTAAGTGCTGCAGTTTTTAGTTGCTCTTTGTTGTATTTTACTTCAACGTAGTCTGCATAACAGAATGATGTGTTGCCTTCTCTGTTGTAGAACTATAAGTGCTTAATCATAGTCTAGTTTGNGTCACGTTTGGAATGGCTATAGGAGGCCATATAAGTATTCCCATGTCCATATTCTACTGGATTTCTCAGATGCTTGGTTCTGTCATGGCTTGCCTTGTTCTAAAATGCACTAACCAGGTTGGTTTTCAGATCAATTCAATTACAAGAAATTTCCCTGCATGTGTTCTTTTCATCCTTTTACCCCATTACAAATTAAAGTGTTTATGGTCGAGTGCAATTCTCACCCGTAACTTAGTTTTTGGAATCAAGTATTAAATGATTGCAAATGGCTTTCCCTTTAGTTGTGTTACCAATCTTAGTTACTAGCAACACAAGTTTTATAGAGTTGATGACTCAAATGGTCACTCAACTTTAGGTAATTGGTCATCAAAATCATATAAGTTTCTTTTGTCTTTCAAAAATCACTCAACTTTACCTAGTCCACTTAAATGGTCATATTTGTCGGATCTCAACGGAAAGTACTAAATCTGGTAAGAATGACCATTTTAGTGAACTAGGTAAAGTTGAGTGGTTTTTGAAAGACAAGAAAGTTATGACTTTGATGGCCAATTACCCAAAGTTGAGTGAACTTTGAAAGACAAACTAAAGTTATATGACTTCGATGTCCAACTTCCCAAAGTTGAGTGATCATCAGAGCCATCAACTCTAAGTTCTACCAACATACTACTAGAATAGTCGTGTGCAATTCTCACCCATGAGTTAGTTTTTGGAGTCGAGTAGTATATGATTGCAAGAGACTTTCCCTTGTGTTGCAAATCGTAATTACTAGCAACAGTAAATTCTAACAAGTAACAACATACTAGAAGTCTTGTTTACTCTTCTCTAATTTGCTGTTAGTTACACACTCATTTTCTCTTTTGTACTCATTGCAGCAAGTTCAGACACATGGAATTCCTCACGACATGACTGGTTTTGGAGGAGCAGTGCTCGAAGGTGTAATGACATTTGGTTTAGTGTACACAGTTTATGCAGCTGCTGATCCTAGACGTTGCGTCCACGGAGCAATTGGGCCATTGACAATTGGGCTCATTGTGGGAGCAAACGTCATGGCTTCGGGCCCATTTACTGGGGGATCAATGAACCCTGCTTACTCATTTGGATCTGCTGTTGTCAAAGGGAGCTTCGGCAATCAAGCAGTGTACTGGGTTGGACCTTTCATTGGTGCAGCTATAGCAGGAATTCTATATGATAATGTGGTTTTTCCTCCACAAGCGACTGAGTCTTTGAGGGGAATAGGTGGTGGGATTGCTGTTTAAGTGCTGCAGTTTTTAGTTGCTCTTTGTTGTATTTTACTTCAACGTAGTCTGCATAACAGAATGATGTGTTGCCTTCTCTGTTGTAGAACTATAAGTGCTTAATCATAGTCTAGTTTGTAACTTTATTTTATTTTACTGGTAGTAGCAAGAATGGATAAATATTGATGTCTAGTTACTAACTTTACTATAAGACCGCTTTCTTTTTCTATCTTCTCATTGATTCAATTTTTCAAATTGAACTGCCATAGCAATTTTGCTATATAAAAGTTGACATTGCAACATCTTATTCATAGACAGATAAAGCTCGATTATCGTTTATCCCTGCTCGATAAACATGGCCATCTATCCTTTTTCAGGCCATTAAAGTGATCAAATAGTCTCTGACTAAAGCAATTCCTAAACATGGTTTTCGAAACGAAAGAGATAAGCTAGAATTGAGCATTTACTTGTGTTAATAAAACTGATCTAAATTACATTATTTTGCATTGTTGACTTTTTAAAATTTTCATTAGTAAGAAATTTTTGGCAATCCACATCTTATTAATATCAAATACTAATATTATTAGCCTATGACCTACATATATCCTACGCCTTATTAGTCCTTGATAAGTGAAATTTATGCTTTTATAGAAGCTAGTATGTACGTAGTATGACAATTAGTTAAAATAGAAAAAAGAACATTTCCCCCAAAAATACCAAGTACATAGAATAATATCTCGAAAGAAGTTTCAATATCCTCCTCTTCGAGCTTCCTTTCACAATTGACAGCCTACGTCGGCAATGGCGCCTAAACTCCTTGCTCTATCCTCCTTATCTTCCATTTCTCCATTCCGTCTCCCTAATTGCCACATTTCAACTCCTAATTGTACACCTAGCAAGCTTAACATCTTCAAATTCCCCACTCCTAAACCCAACCTTATCCTCTGCAAATCCACAGAATCACAGGCTGTCTCAGAATCCGAACCCGAGGGCTATGGAGCTGCCGCTCCGACCCGAGGCGACATATACCTCCAACGCCAACAGGCAGTGGCTGCATCTACGTCTGTGATAGCCACAACTAAGAAGAAAAAGAAGAAGAAAGATAAAATCTTCAAAGTTTCCAACTTGGCTCCTGGCTGTTACGGTTGTGGAGCTCCGTTACACACCTCGGAAGTGGATGCCCCGGGTTATGTTGACCAGGAGACATACGATTTGGTATTATAACTTTGTTGAAATTTCCTAGTTTGTTTGCTAATGCATTTCCATGTATTTGTGATAAGGTCTATTTAATCTTGGGACTTGGGAGTTTAATTTGGAGTTTAAGTTGTATGTACTAACAATGTAAAAGATATTTACACAATCAGGTCATTTATAAGTTAATTACTGGTAAATTTCTATAACAAACATTAATTGGTAACCTGGTAAAAATAGGTAACTAAAATTTAGTGATAGAAAAAATCTTTATGCTATTGGTTTATATAACTAAAATCCTTAATTTGAGGTGTTACAGAACTAAATCATCCGGAAGATTTTAAGTTTGTTAAGTATCATTTCACTAATTTATTAGATTGTTACTGTTGTTTCCCAGATATGGATTGTATGAGTTTACTGTTGATGGTTTCTAACTTATATTTTTCTGGTGGAATATAGAAAAAGAAGCATCACCAGCTTAGAAAAGTTCTTTGTGGACGATGTCGCCTACTGTCTCATGGGCACATGATTACTGCAGTTGGTGGAAATGGAGGTTATTCTGGAGGCAAGCAATTTGTTACTGCAGAAGAGCTTCGAGAAAAGCTGTCTCATTTACGCAATGAGAAAGCTTTGATTGTTAAATTGGTAACCACCCAAAAACTACTCGTTTACCTTCCCTATGAAGTCGTAATAAATTTGTTTGTATTTCTTAATGATGTTGTAATCTGCGGTGCTGCCAGACTATTATCAATGTGAGTTCTTCGACCTGAATCGTCTGTTTTAAAATGTAGTTTCAAATAATGCGTTGATTGAATATCTAACTATGTTTTTCTATATTCTGTTCAGACTTCAAGCAGTTGGCAGATAAAACTTATCCTGACTGCTTTATTTATATGTTCACTGTCTTACTTGAATGATTATACTGTTACTCAGCTTTGTCCTGCATTGAATATTTTGACTATTTGGAATCTTAGATGAAGCTGACAGCGTTGAAACTAGGAAGTAATAGACGGATAATAACAATTTCAAGTAGCATATTTCGTGTAACAAAAATGGAGATTGTAGTTCACCATGAAAAATATTAATCTTTATCTAAGTCATACAAGTGAGTTTGTTGCAATGAAGTCACTGATGGCAAAAGGTTTCATCAATCAACAGTGTTAGAGAAATTAAGCTCTTATCTAATGGCTTGAAGAGTTACCATCCAACCTCGTGAAAGCTTGTATTTTAGTCTTAAGATTGATCGCACTGGTGTTGATTACATGTTGAAACCAAGAAATGTAGTTGTTGGCTCTCATTTTGTCTGTTCATGTCATCGACTACTAAACGTTTGTTTATTTGTGTTTTTTTGCGTTCTATGTGCTTTCATGGATCATCACATGTAGGTTGATATTGTAGACTTCAATGGCAGTTTTCTGGCTCGTATCCGAGATCTTGCCGGTGCAAATCCCATAATTTTGGTTATAACTAAGGTAATAATAGCAAGTAAGTTATATGCAGTTTATGCTACCATTGTTTCTGCTAATATGCTAACAATGTAGAAGCAATATTGACTAGGTGTAAATTCCAACTAACATCTCTCTCTCTATTTCACTTTCTTAAGGTGGATCTTCTTCCAAAAGAAACTGATCTTAATTGTGTTGGTGACTGGGTTGTGGAGGCCACAATGAAGAAGAAGCTTAAGTACGTTTGAGGTGTATTATGTATCCTTTATATATTAGATTTGTATGCCGGTACGTGCAATAGGAGTTATAGCTTCAGCTTGGGTTGGTTGGCGTGCTTCTTTTGAGATTCCTAATTGTCAGTTAGTCATCTATAACCAGCATTGCTTTGCATCATCCTTTTGGAGATCATGTTCACTTGCAATACTTTGATTATCACCTTCATGTATTATTAACATTTAATTAGTGGTTCTAGTTAAGGTAAATGTCACGTCAGACTTCTACTTCCGAGAACAAAAGGATGAGATAAAAATCTAAAATAGCATGCTCCTTTTTGCAGTGTTCTGAGCGTTCATTTAACTAGTTCAAAGTCATTGGTTGGAATCGCTGGGGTGGTGTCAGAAATCCAAAAAGAAAAAAAGGTCAGTTTCTTCTCTATGAAGATGTAAGATTTCAATTTTCTATTCTGGATAAAACTGCCTTGGTTTTGTGCGTATCCCCCAAAAGAAAAACCACATATTTTCTGGAACTACTATATCATGGTTTATGCTAGTGCATTCATTACTAGATAAGCTGATAAATAAATAGACATTTCTCGTGATTCTGTTTGACGGGTCTCTTTAGACAGAGACTGGATAAAGTTAACTAGGAAAGAGGTTGTGTCTGAATATGTTGTAATAAAGACACCTAACGGAATCAAATCAATCTCCTTAAGTAAAAGATCAATCCATCTTTCTAGTAACTTGCATTAATGTCTTGTTAATTCTTTCTAATAAAATTAGATATCTTGTGATCATTATTCATTACTTGGAGAGTCAAATTCCAATTTGAATTAGTCTTTTCTTAGACAATACGGTATTTCTGGACGGTGCATCAAGCCTAATTGTTTGTTCTGTCAGCTTTTATGCGAACCTTTTCTTTTTTAGTTTGAAGGATCTATATTACTTTGTCAAGGAACTTTCTTCCTGCTTAAACAAACATACGATAGGCTTCCCTTTAGCTTTTTCACGTCATTTTAGGGTTTACTAATGTTCTGTTGATATTTTCCTGCAGGGAAGGGATGTATACATTCTGGTTAGTGAGTTTACAAACCACTGGACTGAGATTTATCCAAAACTTGGAATGTGATGATTAGTCACATTTTCTTGTGTTGTGCTGGGTCTTTATGAATTCTTCAATTTAATTCTTAGTGGTTTGGAATCAACTTACGTAAATGTCAAATGCTACTGAATTTTCAGGGCTCAGCAAACGTGGGAAAATCTGCATTCATCAATGCGCTGTTAAGTAAGTCTTTTATGAACTCCTGTATTCATCAGGCTGTCGTGTGCAATTTAATACATAGGTTTAGTTCTTTATAGTGTTTTTTCCTTCTTTGGGTCAACTGCAGTATCCGAGTTGCAATGCATAATCCCTTAGATTTGGTTGCTAGTGCTGCAATTTTCAGCTTTTTCTTATTTTTTTCCTATGTCACTTTAAACAAGAGCAACTCCTAGTATTTGTGGTCCTAGAATGTATCTCGAGTTGGAAATGATGTTCTGCAGAATCACTAGAAAGATCCAATCAACTACTTTGCCTGCACAACATAACTTCATATGTGGATGTGCTTTTTCCATTACTTCCAACAGCATTCTTTTAGCTTATCAATTTCTTCTTATTTAATAGATTATTAATATAAACTTTTACCATGCAATGGTTGCTTCAATTTTCCAATGAAATCTTGCTTTGACCTGTATTAATGTGCTACCTATATATGGCAAATTGGGAACTAGTAATTTTCAGTCTTCTCTTTTAAATGCATGCTGCTTCTTTAAATCTGCTCTTTCCAATGCTTTGATCTTTCTATTTTGTCTGCTATTAATATATCTTACTACGACTGTGTAATCAGATACAATGTCGTATAATGACCCAGTTGCAGCCACTGCACGAAAATACAAACCAATACAATCAGCTGTTCCTGGAACTACACTGGGTCCAATCCCAATTGATGCTTTCCTTGGTGGTGGGGTAAGTGTGTCTCACTCTAACAACTGATCATCCAACTCCTATAAGTGATAGTTTTTGAATTACTGGGTGAAATGGAAAGGTAAAAGTGTGGTTCTTGAATCTTAAAGAGGTAGAGATCCTATCGAACTCTTATTAAACTCGTGGGAAATTAATTTGTGACCCCCCCCCCAAATGCTCGAGTATTTAGTTCAACAGTGAAACTCTATTAGAATAGTATTAAAACTTCGACCAAAACTTCAGGCTGCTCATAACTTTTTTGAGTCTCAAACAAAGCCCAGGAAACCATACCTACACATGGCTGATGACAGGGATGACAAAATCAGTTTTGAAATAATGATAAGGAGTAACAATAGATAAAGACATTACTCGAAGTCACCAAAGCTATTGTCCTTAATTTTTTGCTAAATGAATCCTAACTTTCTTCTCTTTTTATTTTTTATTTCAATGTTAAAAGATGAATACTTCATAGATTGACGATTCTTCCAATGTGAGTGAAATTTTAACAGTTTCTATGCGCTTATTACAATTTAGAAAGTGTATGATACTCCTGGAGTCCATCTTCATCATAGGCAAGCTGCAGTTATTCACGCAGAAGATCTCCCCACTCTTGCTCCTCAAAGTCGTCTCCGTGGTCAAGCTTTTCCAGTATGTTCTTTCTCCAACATTTGCTTTAGGAGATTTTAGTATCCAAACGTGATGCGAATTAAGTATTTTCCTCTCTTTTCTGGTTTTCTGATGTGACTAGAGTTCTGGGCTAAACTTGGAGTCACAGATAGCTGACCGAGTGAGATCAAGTGGCTTGAGTGGATTATCAATATTTTGGGGAGGCCTTGTGCGGATCGATGTTTTGAAGGTTTCTCATAAAGATCTTGTCTCTTTTGCATATATAAACAGTCCCATTCAGTAATTGTCAATTGATGGTCACTTTGATATTACTTCAGGTTCTCCCACAGACTTGTTTGACATTCTATGGACCCAAGGCGTTGCAACTTCATATGGTGCCTACTGAAGAAGCAGATGAGTTCTACCAGGTAATGCCAAGCTCTCATATTTTACACCTACCTTTGACCTTTTCGGGATATTGACAGCAATGTAAAACAAAAAGAAAAGAGCACTGCACCAGCAAGTACAGAATAGACAGCAGTATGGAAGTTCCTTTAATATATTTTCTTTTCAACGAAAAAAGTGTTGCATAAAGGAAAAGTGAGATATAGAATTCATGATTTCATATTCTTTTTGTTCCAAAAAGAGACTTCAGTATCATTTTCCAGACCCTTGCTTACATTCATGATGATTTCATCATGAGCATTTAACTCAAAACCTTAAACAATAGGTAGAGTAGTCAATTATCTGTAAATCCCTTTAGAAAATTTTATACAACTGATATAGAACATGGTATATCACTACCCTTATTCTATATGTACTTTGCGTTTTGAACATCTCTCATTGTTGCAGAAAGAACTAGGAATTTTATTGACACCGCCGACAGGAAAAGGAAAGGCAGATGGCTGGATGGGACTTGAAACGAAGCGCCAGTTACAAATTAAATATGAGGATATTGAGAGGTGAGCACATTCATGTCTAACAAACTGTGGCACTATCTGGATGTCTAATATGCTTAATATTTTGCTAATGCGTCTGTATAGACCTACCTGCGATGTGGCTATATCTGGCCTTGGATGGTTCTCTGTTATACCAGTTAACAAATCAGTCGGAACATCTGATCCGATTTCAGAAGTTACAGCTGGAGAGCTAACCTTTGCTGTCCATGTTCCGAAGCCAGTAGAGATTTTTGTTCGACCTCCTCTACCAGTTGGCAAAGCTGGAGGACAGTGGTATGACTACAGGGAGTTGACAGAGGAGGAATCAGAAGTTAGACCCAAATGGTTTTTCTGATTGTTACTACTCCAGTTTGAGTTTAATTTCTGTATATTGATGGGTCAGCTAGATAGATGATAACTAAATTTAATTGTCCATAGAAAATTGGAGTATAATCTGTAAAATAAAGCACGTTAGCTATGGCAAGAGGTTATAAAACAGTGGTTAAATTGCAGGGTATTTGGGTCGGATACCGGGTATTATTAAAATGAACAGGGTAAAAAAATGGGGATAGGTCATTTTAATTCTGTGAAGCCACGTGGCAGTCCGTCCAATTGAAGGGTATATTTGAATGATAGTATAACTATAGGGTTTGAAATGATCAGATAGTGAAAGGGAGGTTATTTTTAAATTATTGTAAATTATTTTCAATCGTACAAAAGTATATACGGCCATTTTTCGTATAATTAAGAGCCCGTTTGGACATAAGAAATTTTTTCCTTTTTTCCAAATAAATTTTACTTTTTTTTCGAAATCAGCGTTTGTTTATAAAATTTTCAATTTTTACTTGAAAATGTATTTTGGAAATTTTTGAAAATTTGAAAAATTCTAAAAAATTATTTTCAAAATTTTCACTCAAATCACTCATAAAACTTCAAAAATAACCCAAAATTATATTAATGTACAAACACAACTCTAAATACTCTTGAAATTGGTTCTGATTGCTTCAAGGCTTCAACCTGTATATATATTGCGCGTGTGGTGTGAGAAACTTCTATGCTACCAGGGGATATCTATAAATTTGACGATCTTCTAATCTCTCTAACATACATCAAACTAAAAGGGATTATAGATCTGACTGCCTAATACTCTGTACAGTAACACTGATATAACTTGAGGGAGGCAATCCAAAATCAGAAAAACATTGCCAAAAGAAAAAAAAGAAAGAAAAGAATATCTTCCTTTTAGGTGTACAATTACTACCAAGATCCTAGGCTCCAAAAGAAATAGATAATTTTTAAGAAATTTCAATAATATTTTTCATGTAAAGAAATAACATAGATATAGAGAAAAGATAATTAAATCCTCTGATATGGGGTATAGGAACTATTGTAAATGAAATTATAAAATTGTACCTTTCGTGTATGCACTTTTTCAAGTAAATACATATAGTCTCGAAGAGAATGCTGAATGTTGGGGGAGAGGGTAGAGTAATACCAAATAGTGTATATTTTCTGGCGTAATTAACCAAAAGACACTATAGTTGGCCGATACGATTATGTTAAAGAAAATGAACTCGAACATAATTCAACCTCAAAAGTTAGTTTGAGATAAGAATGAATCAAAATAGGAGACTGATAACCATATTTTCCTCTGCAAACGTGGGATACATACTAGTTAGTATATTTTAAAAAAATAAAAAATTACGTAACTAATTTGTCACTCACTACCCTTTTCCCTTACCGTTCCTTGACCCTTATTACTAGAAGTTCTTTTTAAACAAAGAAAAAGTCAATCCCCATAACCAAAATCAGTCGACCCTACCCAAAAAAAAATAAAAATAAATTATAGAGGTACTAGAATAAAATAATAACGTACATATGAAACTAAAAAATAAATTTTAAAATTAAAACGCAGGTACCCCTTAAATTCAAAAATAGAAAAGGTGTCAAAAAAGTCCGTTTTCCCGCCTAAATTTCACCAAGTCCAACAAGCTTTCCCAAATTGAACTAAATTCATCACTCCACATCTCCAAAGCAAAATTTCATCTTCATCGAATTTTCTTTCAGTAGGGTTTTGATTTCCAAAGCCCTTTGCCACTTC
>AWOL01S0161956.1:0-21540 GCA_000715115.1 Nicotiana otophora | reverse complement strand
AACAAGTCACAACTATTTCACGACGCGCGGCAAGCTCTGATTGAAACATGTATACTCTATATCACCCTTATANTCTCGGCGTCTGTGGGTTAAATCATTAACGTATGCCAGTTCAGATGGAGGAGCGTATATAACGCCATAACTTTTCCCCATATACCATATACATATAATATACGTGTATATAGCGTTATCTGATCATGGGTTAATGAATATGTATAAATGAATGTAATGCATAAGGAAGTAAGTCAATAAGATCTCTCAAAATGTCATAAGACCCATGAACAGACGATATGATAGTAGGACATATGGGGAATCAAGAACATAGGCAGCCCCAGTACTTCTAAGAATATAATTATTTGTGAAAGTTGCGTGCTTGCTCATTTCGTTGCATCATATGGATCATGCCAAAAGGAAAGAAGGGATAGCCTTAACATACCTTAACTCCATTGAGTCCTTAATACCTTCCAAGCAATTCTTCAAACAACTCAACTCAATCTACCATAGCATAAAGAGATTCAAAATCAGTGTTGAGTAAAGGCTATGTCCGCAACTTAAACCAATAGCTCATTTATGTAAATTTGGGAAGCATCTTCCCTGTAACAAGACCCTCCTCCAATACCATATACCAACAAAAATTACCAGAGTAATCCAGCAATACATAATTATCAATAACAAGACACCATATAACAACAACAAGTCACAACTATTTCACGACGCGCGGCAAGCTCTGATTGAAACATGTATACTCTATATCACCCTTATAGACTTCTTAATTTAACTTCACAGTATCATTAGCATGATAATGAAGTTATTCATCAATGATTCCAGCCTTATACCATATATTTATAACAAAGGAAATAATCCACAACTCCAACTATCCTCAATTAGCAACTTTATTCACTAGTCCATGTCTAGCCCATCCATTTAACTTAATCACATGAAAAAACACAACATAATTACCTCCTACAGTGTATTCAAGTCACAATCCATGTTATATTTAGCTTACAACAGCCCAACACACCCCAATCACTTCATTCCCAAAATGACAACTATAGTAGTGTCAAACACCCCGAAAATGTTACAAAGAACGACTAATCCACCATTTCACAATTATGTGGTGTTTCTCCACATCATTTATCCTCCAAAACTCCATTAAATAATTTTAAAATAGACAGCCCAAAAATAACACTAAACAGCCCACAAAACAGTCCACTACAAGTCAAAAAACTCGAACTCACGGCTTCCGATCACCGTCCTGTGAGTTCTAACTATTAGAAAACGAATTTATCAACCTTAATTGATATTTAAAATCTTAAACAGATTAATTAGGAATTTTGTTAATTATTAAATACCTTCCAAAACACAAACTACAAAGAAAAAGAGAGGCGATATAGTGATACTTTCATTGTAGGGATCGTTCTAATGTTATCACTTCTTGATTTCGTACCCGGGATGTTAATATTGTTTGAACCCCTTGTAGAGAGATTATGGGTAAGTTTATGGGTCTTATTTGGTCGTGGTTTCTAGAAAAATGAAGAAAGAGATGACATAAGTGATATAAATATCCATTTTGTTAAAAAGCCAAAAAGGTGCTACTTCGTATGAACGAACGGTTAAAAGAGTTGGAAACTACATTCAAAGACCTTCAATTTGGTATATAATATGTCCCAAAAATATCTCATATAACACACGAAATGTATTGATCAAAAATCTTTATTACAAGGCAAATCCTTAGTCGGTTTTGCCGCAACTTAAATCTGATTTTTTCCAAACTTTATATTTTTTATCCAAACATCATATATAATCATATTATGACGTTAAAATCATTTAAATCATGATTACCAAGTCTCATATTTATTAAGTCACCTTCGGACGCACAGGATGCAACAGACGCCTCATTTTGGGCTTTCTCCAACTCGGCTTGGAGGGCAGGGCAGTCGACCATCTCCTTGAGGAATTCGTCCTTCTACTCAGAGAGAGATTTATACATCTCTTTTTGCCGGACCTGCTCTTTGAGCTCGAATTTGAGGTGGTTCACCTCCATCCGGGATCGGTGAAAATTTTCATGATAAAGCACCGAGGCCTGAGACATTAAGAGAGAAAAATCATTAAAATGTCGTTAAGGAAAACATAACTCTTTAAAGATATGAAAAGAGGAAGGTATACCATATTCAACTCCTGCTGAGCCTCGTTGAAGAGGCTTGGCCCCGTCTACGTCTTGCATCTTGACTTGGTCCTTTTCGGTTACCAAGGAATGGAGATAGCTGGCCACTCCGACAGGACCGGATAGCATGCTAGTATCTGCTGATACTATGAACATGACTGTCTTCTTCTGATCAGGGTCCGCACTCGGGGCGGGGAACTACTTCTCGAGCTTTGGGCTCGAACTCGGCCCACTTGACCCTAGTTGCACAACCCTTTTTGGGATCTCCATGTGGCCAAAATGGGAGTAATCCTCCAGCATGCCGACGTCCATGCCCTTGAAAAATGAGTTAAGGGCCTCGTCCATAGCCTGGGATGCCTTGGTCGGCTTTTCTATGATGGCCTGAGCCTCGTCTCAATTGGCCTCCTTATGAGGCGGTGACTCCGGAACATGGATACCATTGACATTGTTTGAGGTTGCCTCCCTCAAACTAGAGGAGCTTCCTGCAAAGCATTAGATACTTGATCTTCTTCGAGCCCCCGAGCTACAAGGGACGTATCCATTCGGGCATCCGCCTCCAGGGGCGCCAACACCAGGTCGACATCATTCGATTTGTGAGTGATGAACTCCATGTCGTCGTCATCTTCAGGAAAGTCTTTAAGTCGGTAAAGGGCCTCGGAATTCGGGTCTCGGGCACTGAAGGCTTTTTTGGTGCTCTTCCTGACCCTGAGCACGATTCTTTTCTTCTTCTTAGCCCCGGCTGGAGCGTCCAAGTAGTCAGGAGATCTTTTATTCTTCTTCTTCTTCTTCTTCTTCTTATTCTTCTTCTTCTTATTCTTCATCATTTTTTCCTCTTTCTTCGAAGCAGTTTCGGTAGTAGGGTGAAGTGAAGCAAAGGGATTTGTAGACAGGTTCGAGGCCGCGACCTCGGTGGTTTCCCGAAGTTTAGTGCTCTAGGGCAAACCTGTAGAAGGAAAAGACTTGGTCAAAATAATGACATAATAAAAACAACCCAAAGGGATATTCAACCAAAAGAAGAGGAGCACTCACCATGAGAACAAGCCTCCCACTTGCCTTTGGAAAGCTTGCACCACTCATGCTCGATATCGGTGAGATGTTTGCATATTCCCTCGACCCACTCCCTAAAACGAGGGACCGCAATGGGGATTCGGGCGACGACTGCATGTCAAATGAGATGAATAATGAGAAGGAGAAGTAGATTCAAAAAAGAACGTTGACAACTTAAGAGGTAGTAAACTTATGTTTTGAGGTCCACTTCTCGGGGAACGGCATAAACTCGGAAGGAATGAGGTCCTTGGTCCTTATCCGAACAAACATCCCCTGCCAGCCTCGGTCCCTATCCTCTCTATGAAGGATAAGGGAGCCTTCTTTGCCCGACGGTCAAGCTTGATTAGCCCCCATTGGAAGATTCGGGGGCTGTAAACTCGGAGCAGATAGTTAGCCGTAAACCGGGGCTCCTCTGTACTGTTAGCAAAGTGACAGAGAAAGGTTATGATCCTCTAAAATGACCGGTGAATCTGCCCGAGGCAGATTTCATACCTCTTACAGAACTCGAGGATCACTGTATCCACTATACTGAACATGAAAGAATACGTATAAACATTTAAATATCCTTCCATATGAGTCGTGATGTCCTCATCGGGACTAGGAATGACTATGTATTTGCCTTCCTATTTGCAGTCCTCTTACATACCTCCACGCCTCCTCACCTCGGTCTCCCTGTACGGAGTCTTTTGCGACCTTAAAGTTATTATCTATGGAACATTCTCAGGGGATGAATGTTTTAAGGGGATGTCCCGGGGCCACTACCGAAAGTGCTACCTCGGTGCCTGTGGCGAAGGTGGAAGCCGAAGGTGCAGTGCTTTGGTGTACTGATTTCGAAGTCTTAGCCATCTCAATATGGAAATATGAAGTTTTGAAGATTTGGTACGAAGGTTTGGTATGATGTTTTGAAGATTTGGTATGAAGATTTTAAGATAAGATATGAAGATGCGAAGAACAGGATATGAAGGTTTGAAGGATTGATGAACAGATGAGAAACTCGAGGGTAACTCAAGAAGGCTCGAAATTAGAAAGTAAAAAAGTGAAAAAAGGAAATTGGAGCTTTTATAGGGAAGGAATAATGAATGCACGATATTTCACATTCGGTAACTGCCGAGGATGATCAACCGACGGCTGACCCGTGTCCAAAATCGGAGCTACGTGACTGATAGAGGCGTATCCATATTTATGAATATAGGTTCACGTGAACCCATACTCCTCTCCAAAAATCATGTATAATAATATTATATTTCTTTAAAATTACTTAAATATATGTGCGTGAACCCATGGTCAAAGACTCCTATGGTGCAAGTATTGTTGGGTGCACCTCTACAAGTAACATTGGCCGATCACATTCTACTTTCAACGATCTTGATTTTGGCACAAAGTATAGATATATATGTGAAAATTACTAAATTTTCAAAACGAATATAATTTTAAACATATAATTTCAAAAGTGTAGTGGGTTCATGGTAAGATACTAAAGTTAAACACGTCAAAAATAAATTCTAGATACACTTCTTCACAATAATGCACCTATCCTCTTGAAATCCTAGATCCGCCTCTCGTGATTGATGGGACGTTTCATCTAATCATGCTTGCTTATGGTATACGAATGAAGGAACTAGGGTCAATTAGTCACTTCTCATCGTTCCCATATATCCACTCTTTGAGAAGTGAGGAGACTATCTGTGTATGGGTAAAATCGGAGATAAAAGTTATCCCCGATTTTCCGAAGAAGAAATGAGGGGAGACGTGATTCAATGTTGGCTCGGGTAAGGTCGAGGGTGCATGTAGATCGTAGCCCAGGGTGGATGAATGATGCATCGGGAATCGAGCATGGCCAAACATAGGAAGAATCAAGCTCGAGCGTAACAAAAAATCAAGGTTACAAGAAAGACGGTTAAAGAGGACGAATGAGGCACCGAAATATCCGCGATCAGCCGGATATTACGGCATGGATCACACCCGATATTAACTGTGGATCGTTTTTTCTTGGCAAAAAAGGAAGAAAAGGATTTTTACCTTAGTTAGGCTTGTATTAGAGTTAAAACTCCTCAACTATATAAAGGGGAGAACCTTTTCATTTTTGGGACTATTGTTGGCACGTATATCAAAGAATAAAATTTACTTTTGTCTTTCAGCAATTGTTCAAGTATTCTTCAGCTGTTCATCCATTCAGTTACATCCGAGCTCTATCCCGAGGGATCGATTGGAATCGGTTTTTAGCTTTCACACGTAACACCAGGCCTAACCATTTTATCACATTTGGTTTGATCGTTTTATTTTCCTTTAATTCAATTTCTTGCTATTCTTTGATCATTCATGTTAAATTAAATTACGCATCCTTTAAACCGCGTAAAAATTTAGTTGTTACTGATTTTAAGAGAAAACACATATTATAGGAGAATAGGGAATGTGCGAGCTAGACGCAAGTACTCGAACTTGTGCATGAATAATTAATGCTAATTAATCTTCTTTGTCATTTTAATTTTATCGGATATCCACAAAAGGATTACATTTTCCTTTTAAAGTGGGATATATAAAAGATGTAAATAGATGCTTTCCTACTTGTGTTGTAGAGGTTGTGGACTATTACAACTAATGTATTGTTTCATACATTAATACCTTGCTACCAGGGGAAGATGCAACATAGGAGTATTGGGTTCAATTGAACTAAATACTTTTGATACAGAACATATATTTACATGTAAAAATCCAACAAAATTACAAAAAATAGTAAATATGAACTCATAACTTTAAGAATACAATGCGTTCAATGCTAAGAACCTTAAAGGTTGAACCTTAACCATCTGAATTCTAATAATATTTTCAAGGGCTTCTCAATGCATAGGAATGGACCACAAGTTACTCATCTAGCTTATGCTGATGATGTAATAATCTTTACTTCTGGAGGGGCTTCTTTAAACTTGGTTATGCGACAACTTAGTAATTATGAAAGATGTTCTGGTCAATCTATTAATTATGGAAAGAGTCATTTCCCGGTTGCTTCTAATGCTGACTCGGGTTATATTGCAGAGATCAAGAACATCACTAGCTTTAGGCATACTCAGTTTCCTATTACCTATCTTGATTGTCCTCTCTATGTTGGAAGGAAAAAATAACATATTTTAATGAATCAATTGCCAAGATTGTAAGAAAGATTAATAGATGGCAAGGCAAATTATTATCCATAGGAGGGAGAGCTATCTTGATTAAACATGTGCTTCAGTCTCAACCTTTACATCTTATTGCTGTTGTGGCCCCTCCAAAAACTATTTTCAAGAAAATTGAAAGATACATGGCTAGATTCTATTGGGGAACTTCAGATGAAAAACAAAGATATCATTGGAGTTCATGGAGCATTATGTGTTACCAAAAGGAGGAAGGGGGCATGGGATTCAAAAGTCTAATAGATATAAGCAGTTCTTTCTCTATGAAGAGGTGATGGAGATTCAGAACCACTAAATCTCTATGTGCAGAATTTTTTAGAGTCAAATATTGCAGTAGAATACATCCAGTAAAGAAGAAAAAGAATAATAAAGTCTCTCACTGTTGGAAACGTTTATTGGAAATAAGGGATCAAACAGAGAAGCATATTATCTGGAGATGCAATGAAGGAAATATTAGTCTTTGGTAGGATAACTGGTTGGGCACTGGTGCCCTTGCTAATACGGTCCAACTTGATAAACCTCATGACATGAGGAAGATCAAACATGTCTCTCTATGGTTTGAGAAACTTCACAAACTTCCTGAATATTTGATAGAGCATATTCAGTCTTTTAAGTTTGGGGATCCTAATTTTCCTGATAAAGCTGTGTGGACCCCCTCTTCAACTGGTTTCTTCTCTACCTTATCATAGTGGTAGATTGTAAGTGTAATAACCCGACCGATCGTTTTGAGAGTAATAGCCTCGATCCCCTATTAACTGCTTCCCCCGTATCTTTTCTGCTTATGTGACTTGCTGGGAGGTCTTATTTTTGGTTTCGGAGTATCTTGGGACACTTAGTCCCTAAAAACGGAAGCTTAAGTCTTAGGAGTTTTATTGAATTTGAGGTATGTTGCTGATTTAGGTTGAATTGGCGAAAGTTGAATTTTTAGAGATTTTGATCGGTAGTGAACTTTTTGATATCGGGGTCGGACTCTGATTCAGGAAGTTGGAGTAGGTCTGTAATGTCGAATATGACGTGTGTGTAAAATTCGAGGTCAATCGGACGTGGTTTGATAGGTTTAGGCATCAGTTGTGGAAGTTTAAAACTTTGAAGTTCATTAAGTTTGAATTGGAGGGTGATTCGTATTTTTAGCGTTGTTTGATGTGATTTGAGGGCTCGACTAAGTCCGTATGGTGATTTAGCACTAGTGAGTATGTTTGGTTGAGGTCCCGGGGGTCTCGGATTGATTTCGGATGGTTAACAGATCAAATTTGGTTTTGGAAGAATAGTTGAAGCTGTTGCACATGGTGTAATCGCACGTGCACAACATTGACCGCAGGTGCGAGCCCGCAGAAATGAGCCAATGGACACAAGTACAGTTTGGAAGGAAGTCGCCAGAGGTAGCAGGTGCGGAGGTATAACCGCATCTGCGCATCCACATATACGGAAGATGGAGCACAGAAGCAGAAGGGGTCAGGCCATGAGGGATCGCAGAAGCGGAAGAATTCCGTAAGAGCGGACGCATAGGTGCGGCCCATTGCTCGCAGATGTGGAACCTGTCCCTTGAGAAGGGGTGTGACGCATATCTAGATTATGTGAGAGATGTCAGTATTGATACCCCTACAGTTGAGTCAGTCCCAGTAGTGAGGGACTTTCTAGATGTATTTCCAGTTGAACTTCTAGGCATGCCGCCTGATAGAAATATTGATTTTAGCATTGATTTATTGCCAGGCACTCAGCCCATCTCTATTCCTCCATATTGTATGGCTCCTCCTGAGTTGAAGGAAGTGAAGGAGCAATTACAGGAGTTGCTTGATAAAGGATTCATTCGGCCTAATATGTTTCCTTGGGGTGCTCCTGTCTTATTTATGAAGAAGAAGGATGGTTCTATGCAGATGTGTATTGATTACCGCCAGTTGAACAAAGTCACAGTAAAGAACATGTATCCATTGCCTCGTATTGATGATTTATTTGATCAGTTACAAGGTGTCAGAGTGTTTTTCAAAATTGACTTACGCTCAAGCTATCATCAGTTGAAGATTCGGGAGCCAGATATCCCGAAGACTTCTTTCAGGACTCGGTATGGTCATTACGAGTTCCTTGTGATGTCATTTGGGCTGACCAATGCCCCAGCAAATTTTATCCACTTTATGCACAGTGTGTTCCGTCCCTATCTTGACTCATTCGTTATTGTGTTTATTGATGACATTCTGGTGTACTCCCGGACCGGGGAGGATCATGAGAATCACTTGATGACTGTGCTTCAGACCTTGAGAGAAAAGAGGTTATATGAAATGTTTTGAAAGTGTGAGTTCTGGCTAGCCTCAGTGGCATTCTTGGGTCATGTAGTATCGAGTGATGGGATCCAGGTGGATCCGAAGAAGGTGGAAGCAGTGCAGAGTTATCCTAGACCATCATCAGCTACGGAGATACAAAGTTTTCTTGGTTTGGCGGTGTTGATGCAGGATGGTAGGGTTATTGCCTACGCATCCAGACAGCTGAAGGGGCATGAAAAGAACTATAATGTCCACGACCTTGAATTAGCATCTATTGTTCATGCCTTGAATATTTGGCGACACTATTTGTATGGTGTCCCTTGTGAGATTTACACAGATCACTAGAGTTTGCATCATCTGTTCAAACAAAAGAATCTTAACTTGCGTCAGCGGAGGTGGTTGGAGCTACTTAAGGACTATGATATCACCATTTTGTACCATCCGGGGAAGGCCAATGTGGCGGCCGATGCATTTAGTCGTCGGGCAGAGAGTTTGGGGAGTTTAGCATATCTACCAGCAGCAGTGAGGCCATTGGTGTTAGATGTTCAGGCCTTAGCCAGCCAGTTTGTGAGATTGGATATTTTTGAGCCGAGTCAAGTATTGGCTTGTGTGGTATCTCGGTCTTCTCTTTATGATCGTATCAAGGAGCGTCAGTATGATGACCCCCATCTGCTTATCCTTAAGGACACGGTTCATCACAGTGATACTAAGGAGGTCACTATCGGAGATGATGGTGCATTGAGGATGCAGGGCAGGCTATGTGTTCCCAATATAGATGGGTTGAGTGAGTTGNGGCCGATGCTTTTAGTCGTCGGGCAGAGAGTTTGGGGAGTTAAGCATATCTACCAGCAGTAGTGAGGCCATTGGCGTTGGATGTTCAGGCCTTAGCCATCCAGTTTGTGAGATTGGATATTTCTGAGCCGAGTCGAGTATTGTCTTGTGTGGTATCTCGGTCTTCTCTTTATGATTGTATCAAGGAGCGTCAGTATGATGACCCCCATCTTCTTGTCCTTAAGGACACGGTTCATCACATTGATGCTAAGGAGGTCACTATCGGAGATGATGGTGCATTGGGATGCAGGGCAGGCTATGTGTTCCCAATATAGATGGGTTGCGTGAGTTGATTCTCCAAGAGACTCACAGCTCGCGGTAATCCATTCATCCGGATGCCGCGAATATGTACCAGGACTTGAGGCAGCATTACTGGTGGAGGAGGATAAAGAAGGACATAGTAGAGTTTTTGGCTCGATGTCTAAATTACCAGCAGGTTAAGTATGAGCATCAGCGGCCTGGTGGATTGCTTCAGAAGATAGAGATCCCGGAGTGGAAATGGAAGCGGATCCCGATAGATTTTATTGTTGGACTCCAACGAATTCAGTGGAAGTTTGACGCAGTTTGGGTGATTGCGGATAGGCTGACCAAGTCAGCTCATTTCATTCTTGTGATGACTACCTATTCTGCCAAGAAGTTGGCTCGAATTTATATCCGCAAGATTGTCAGGCTTCATGGCGTACTGGTATCTATCATCTCTGGCCGGGGTACGCAGTTTACATCACGGTTCTGGAGGGATGTACAGTAGGAGTTGGGTACTCAGGTTGAGTTAAGCACAATATTTCACCCTCAGACGGACGGACAGTCTGAGTGCACTATTCAGATACTCGAGGATATTCTCCATGCTTGTGTGATAGATTTTGGGGGTGCTTGGGATCATTTCTTGCCACTTGCGAAGTTTGCCTACAATAACAATTATCAGTCGAGCATTCAGATGGCACCGTATGAGAATCTGTATGGTAGACGGTGTCGGTCTCCAGTGGGTTGGTTCGAGTCTTGCGAGGCTAGATTACTGGGTACAGACTTGGTTCAGGATGCCCTGGATAAGGTGAAGGTGATTCAGGATCGACTTCGCACAGTGCAATCCAGACAGAAGAGTTATGCTGATCGGAAGGTTCGTGATGTTGCATTCATTGTTAGAGAGTGGGTCTTGCTCCAGGTTTCACCTATGAAGGGCGTTATGAGGTTTGGGAAGAAGGAAAAGCTGAGCCCAAGATTAATCGGCCCATTTGAGGTGTTGCGACATGTTGGGGAGGTTGTTTATGAGCTTGCCTTGCCTCCCAGTCTTGCAGGGGTTCATCCAGTATTCCATATTTATATACTCTGAAAGTATCACGGTGATCCGTCTCATGTGCTAGCTTTCAGCTCAGTCCAGTTGGACAAGGATCTATCATATGTTGATAAGCCAGTGGTTATTTTGGACAGGCAAGTTCGAAAGCTGAGGTCAAACAACATTACTTCCGTGAAGGTTCAGTGGAGGGGACAATCGGCCGAGGAGGCGACTTGGGAGACCGAGCAGGATATGCGCAGCCGTTACCCTCATCTTTTCACAACTTTAGGTATGTCTTTATGCTCGTTCTAGGACGAACGATTGTTTTAAGAGGGGGAGGGTGTAATGACCCGACCGGCCGCTTTGAGAGTAATAGCCCCGATCCCCTATTAACTGGTTTCCCCGTATATTTTCTGCTTATGTGAGTTGCTGGGAGGTCTCGTTTTTGGTTTTGGAGTGTCTTGAGACACTTAGTCCCTAAAAACAGAAGCTTAAGTCTTAGGATTTTAACTGTAGTCGGAACTATATGAAGACGACCCCGGAATGGAGTTCCGTCAATTCTGTTAGCTATGTTGGGTGATTTTGTACATGGGAGTGTGTTTAGACTGTGAATTTGAGGTATGTAGCTGATTTAGGCTTGAATTGGCGGAAGTCGAATTTTTTGAGATTTTGACTGGTAGTGAACTTTTTGATATCGGGGTCGGACTTCGATTCCAAAAGTTGGAATAGGTTAGTAATGTCGAATATGACTTGTGTACAAAATTTGAGGTCAATCAGACCTGGTTTGATTGGTTTAGGCATCGATTGTGGAAGTTCAAAACTTTAAAATTAATTAAGTTTGAATTGGAGAGTGATTCGTATTTTTAGCATTGTTGGATGTGATTTGTGGGCTCGACTATGTCCGTATGGTGATTTAGCACTAGTGAGTATGTTTGGTTGAGGTCCCAAGGGCCTCAGGTTGATTTCCGATGGTTAACGGATCAAATTTGGTTTTGGAAGAATAGTTAAAGCTGTTGCACCTGGTGTCATCGCACATGCGCAACATTGACCGCAGGTGCGAGCCCGCAGAAGCGATCCAATGGACGCAGGTGCGATTTGGAAGGGACGCCAGAGGCCGCAGGTGCGTAGGTATAACCACATTTGCACATCCGTAGATGCGGATGATGGAGCGCAGAAGTGGAAGGGGCCAAGGTATGAGGAATCGCAGAAGCGGAAGAATTCCGCAGGAGCGGGCGCAAAGGTACGACCCATTGCTCGCAGATGCGGACCCAGTCCCTTTAAGTCATTTCCGCACCTGTGATGGAAATTCCATAGGTGCGGCGTCGTAGGTGCGGCTATGGGCCGCAGGTGCGAGATTTCTGGACAGAATACTTAAATGCAAGGGTTCGCGATTTTTGCTCATTTTTAACATTTTGAACTCGAGTTTGGCGATTTCTTGAGAGCACTTTTGAGTGATTTCTTAAGGTAAGTCCCCTGTGCTTATTTTTGATCAATAATTATGCTTCTTAATTTATTTTTCCACCTAGTTACTGTGTATTTAAGGTGGAATTTGGGAGTTCAGACTAGGGATTTGGAGAGTTTGATTTGAGGATTTGAAGGACCATTTGGTGTCGGATTTTAGTAAATTTGATATGGTTAGACTCGTGAGTGAATGAGTGTTGATATTTTGTGACTTTTACTTGATTCCGAGACGTGGGCTCGGGTCAACTTGTTAAGGCAAATTTCGGAATTTTTGTTAAAGTATTGATTTCATTAATTAGACGAGCCTGTTATAGTTGTATTTATGATATGCAATTGTGTTTGGATAGATTTGGGCCATTCAGAGTCAGATAATCAAGGAAAGGACATTCTTACGGATTGATTGAGCTTGCTTCAAGGTAAGTGGCTTTCCTAACCTTGTATGGGGGAGATCCCCTTAGGATTTGGTACTGTTCTGATATGTGAGTGTCGTGTACGTGAGGTGACGAGTACGTACACAGGCTATTTGTTGAAAAATCCAATTTATTTTACCGAGTAGAGATTTGTTTCCTTTAATTTGAGTTATACCATTTAAATAAGTATTAGTCTATTTTTCATTCTTAATTGAGTTATCCCAGTATGCGTAGTTATCCTGTTTAGTCTAATATCGCATGTCTACATGCTTTAACTACTTATTTGAACTCTGTTAAGCATGCCTAGTTGATTTCCTGTTTTTCCTTGTTCTTTATTAGCCTTAACTATAAAATTCTTGTTGTTAACTATGGTATTTATCGGTTGAGGTGTGTGTTTACTTTTGAGACTACGAGGCGGTTCATCGAGAGTTCTCCCTGCACATTTACTTTTGAGACTACGAGGCGGTTCCTCCGAAGTTCTCCCTGTATATTTACTTTTGAGACTATGAGGCGGTTCCTCAGGAGTTATCCCTGCACATTTACTTTTCAGACTACGAGGCGGTTCCTCGGGAGTTCTCCCTGTATATTTACATTTGAGACTACGAGGCGGTTCCTCGGGAGTTGTCCCTGCACATTTACTTTTGAGACTACGAGGCGGTTCCTCGGGAGTTGTCCCTGCACATTTACTTTTGAGACTACGAGGCGGTTCCTCGTGAGTTCACCCTGTATATTTATTTTGGGATTACGAGACGGTATCTCAGGAGATCCCCTATTGTTTACCCCTGTGTGTTGCACTGTTGCCTTGCTGTGTTTCTTTTTGTTAAATTCTAGTCTCTTATTATACTGTACATTCTCCTGCTTTGTCTATTATGTACCAGCGGGCCTGACATGACCTCATCACTAATAGACTGAGGTTAGGCTTGGCACTTACTGGGTACCATTGTGGTGTACTCATGCTACTCTTCTGTACATGTTTTTGTGTGTGGATCCAGGTACTACTTATCAGCCCCGCTATTAGCTGAGAGTGCTTGATCCTATACGGAGATTTCAAGGTACATCTACCGCATCCGCAGACCTCAGAGTCCCCCTCTATTCTCTCCTATGATATTTACCTTCCGTACTTCTTTTGTTAGACTCTGGTGTATAAGATACTAGTTTTCTTCTGTAGCTTGTGACTTACGATGTTCTGAGTTTTGGGAAGACTATGTATTATAGAGTATTGGTTATTGTACATGCCGAGCGACATTGTTATTAGTTATTCAGTTATCCACTGCTGTTAGTTGCCAAGCTTTACTTTCATTTTTATTATATTTCCATAATTTGTTAGGCTTACCTAGTCATAGAGACTAGGTACCGTCACAATGTTATACGGAGGGAGTTTGGGCCATGACAGTAAGGCAAACAAGAGAATTTACACCAATACTCAAGGAACTATGGCACAAATATCTACCATATAACATGTCTCTTTAACGTAGAGAGCGCTAAAAAGGAAACTACCTTTTGATGATATTATTGTTCGGTTTGGCCAGCAGCCTGCATCAAGATGCGAATGTTGTAAGACACCATAAGTTGAGACCATGCACCACACCTTTGTTAATAGGGAGAGGGCTAAGATAATTTGAGAGAAATTTGGAGCTANGAACTATGGCACAAATTTCTACCATATAACATGTCTCTTTAACGTAGAGAGTGCTAAAAAGGAAACTACCTTTTGATGATATTATTGTTCGGTTTGGCCAGCAGCCTTCATCAAGATGCGAATGTTGTAAGACACAATAAGTTGAGACCATGCACCACACCTTTGTTAATAGGGAGAGGGCTAAGATAATTTGAGAGACATTTGGAGCTCCGTCGGGGTTTAGATGGGAAGATAAGCCTATTCTCAATATTCTTCAAAGTTGGTAGAGTCTCAAGTCCAGACATAAAGTAGTGTAGGTTATCAACAAGATCACTCCTATAATTATTTGTTGGGAACTTTCGAAAGCTAGATCTGCATCGAAATATGGTGGCATTAAGATATCATCTGCTAGATCTCATTTTCAGGTTCTTTCTCATCTGAGGTGGGTGATTTACAAGAACAATATTCATGTTGAAGGGGGTGTTCAATGGAATGGAATATGTGATAGGTTATTGTCTTTAACTGCCAAAATTATTTATTTTCCGGTAACATGGGAAAAACTTTTATTTGGTTGGACTAAACTTAACACGGATGGAAGTAAACAAGGTAATGACCTCATTGGTGCTGGTGATATTTTAAGAGATCATAGAGGTGATATGATCATGGCTTTTTCTCAAAACTTGGGGAGCGACACTAGCAATTTGGCAGACGCTAAGGGTGCATTGATTGGCTTACGATGGTGCCACTCTNATTAGTTGCCAAGTTTTACTTTCGTTTTTATTATATTTCCACAATTTGTTAGGCTTACCTAGTTATAGAGACTAGGTACCGTCACAACGTTATACGGAGGGAGTTTGGGTCATGACAGTAAGGCAAACAAGAGAATTTACACCAATACTCAAGGAACTATGGCACAAATTTCTACCATATAACATGTCTCTTTAACGTAGAGAGTGCTAAAAAGGAAACTACCTTTTGATGATATTATTGTTCGGTTTGGCCAGCAGCCTTCATCAAGATGCGAATGTTGTAAGACACAATAAGTTGAGACCATGCACCACACCTTTGTTAATAGGGAGAGGGCTAAGATAATTTGAGAGACATTTGGAGCTCCGTCGGGGTTTAGATGGGAAGATAAGCCTATTCTCAATATTCTTCAAAGTTGGTAGAGTCTCAAGTCCAGACATAAAGTAGTGTAGGTTATCAACAAGATCACTCCTATAATTATTTGTTGGGAACTTTCGAAAGCTAGATCTGCATCGAAATATGGTGGCATTAAGATATCATCTGCTAGATCTCATTTTCAGGTTCTTTCTCATCTGAGGTGGGTGATTTACAAGAACAATATTCATGTTGAAGGGGGTGTTCAATGGAATGGAATATGTGATAGGTTATTGTCTTTAACTGCCAAAATTATTTATTTTCCGGTAACATGGGAAAAACTTTTATTTGGTTGGACTAAACTTAACACGGATGGAAGTAAACAAGGTAATGACCTCATTGGTGCTGGTGATATTTTAAGAGATCATAGAGGTGATATGATCATGGCTTTTTCTCAAAACTTGTGGAGCGACACTAGCAATTTGGCAGACGCTAAGGGTGCATTGATTGGCTTACGATGGTGCCACTCCAATGGATATCATAGGGTTATCCTGGAATGTGACTCTAAATTAGTTGTGGATATGTTGAATAATACCATCACTCCTCCCCGGCACATTGAGGATATTATCATGGAAGCTCAACACCTGATACACCAATACAACATTATTATTAGACATTGTTATGGAGAAGCTAATAATGTGCAGGCGTGTTGGCAAAATTGAGTCATGAAATTCAAGAGAGTATGTTATTCAACTATGCGAATATTCCAAGACAAGCTATGGTGATGTTTTATACTTCAATGCCACACAGGGGGGGGGGTAATTTGTGTGGTGTCAAATTTTTGCGTGCACTGATTATAAAAGGACCTGGCTCTTCTATGTGTTCCTTATACTACTATTGCGGAAATAGTAAATGCGAAAAGTAAAGAACACAAGTATGTTTACTTGAAAAATACTCGGCTCAAAAGGTGAAGAACCCACAACCTACTACTCAGTAGGAATTTTCCCAACACTTCACTAAATCACTTATCCAAAACAGCATTTATAAAACTCTTTGTAAACCTAAGGATTAACTCTAATCCCGTTGTGAAAACCAACCTCTAACTGTTGCGACAACTTCAAGTTAACTCTAACTTGAATACTTAGAGTACCTAATACAATTGCTTCTATATAAAGCTGAAAGGTACAACTTGAAAATACCTACTACAATTGAACTAGAATAAAAGATAGATGCTTGGATCTAGTTCTTCTATCTGGTTCATGTAGCTTCAGGTTCGCACACTTGATTCACACAAGAATTGTTTGCAAAATGCCTTGCTATTTTGCTCTCAACTCACGTTTAACTTTAGCAATTGTGTGTTCCTGTAAAATGAGAACATCCTGCAATATATAGAGTTAGTATAATGGGAAATAACTAGAGTTCTAATGCTACTCTTCCTTGGTGGAAGAGTTATAGTTATCTTCAACTTCTAACTCCTCTCTTATCTGGGATAAAGTTCTCTTAGAGTAAGGAGTCCTTCTCCTTATCATTTATGCAACCTTTTTCGATCAGGAGATATCAGATATAATCATTTAAGCGTCTCTCCTTCACGTGCATCCATTATGCTCGAATATGCCCGTGTCTGTGTACACTGTGTATGGACTTGGTTCATGCACAAGTTCATCTGTCAATCATCAAAATAAAACTTCACCTGGGCCAAATAAATTCTCCCTTGTTGATGATGACAAACTCTGTGATTTTCATGAGCATAGGCCCTGTATCAACTCAGCTCAACACCAACACAAGGTTAGAACACGTTTCCTTTTAAAGTCACTAATCATCAAGGACTAGGTTCATTAGGTTATAAACATTACAGTCCAATGTAAAAAGCACAACATATATTCCCCCTTTTGGCATCATTGAAAAGTTGCACAATTATGTTAGATAACCAGATTTTAATAGAAATTACTCATTGCCATTGAGGTTACTTGAAATGCAATCATGGAGTCAAGCATCATTTATCAATCTAATGATATTAGCCATCTAAGAATCATCAACAAACAGTTAGAGCACAAAAACAGTTAATTATAATTGATACTTAGTCATCCACACGCATAAAGAGAAATACAAAACACTGGATCATGAGCAAAAGAAAGAAATCACATCTGGGTCACTGGTTGGTCTAACTAGGCTAAAAGGGTCTTACGGCTGGGATGGACCGAGTTCTTGGTTCTTGGCTTGAAGCAGTTTCAGCATATCCTAAAGAATGCCATCATTCTTCTCCTTCTCCTTTGCAAGCTCAACTCTGAGAGCATCTCTCTCAGCTTCTACTTTGCCTAACATCTTCTTCGGCCTTTCAATTTCAACATCCTTAGCCCCACTCTCTTGCACCAAGGCTCACACTTTGCTGTTCACAGGTTACTCTTTGGATAAACCACATTCTTTGGGAGTGGTGTGGACTTCATAGTCACAAGCAGTCAAAGTGTTTGTCCCAAAGTGATCATTGCTTGTATCAACCTCCTATTTATTGATGGATACCTTAAAGTGTACGAGTACAGCCGTGAGAATGAACCCATAGGGTATGGAATGAATTTTGGTGCCAGTCAGAACCCTATCGAGAAGCTGGATGATGAATCCAGGACAATTTATGTGCCTCCCACGGTCCATACATTCCATAAGGATCACGTCCATGAATGTGGCAATGTGCCTCCTTTACTGCCTATGCAGCACAACTTTGTTAACAAATTCAAACCCCACTTTGTAAAGATTAATCACTCTTTTTCCCTGGAAAACTATCTTGTCAGTGGTAAGATTAATCACAAAGTATTTTGTAAAGTTAAATGTTAACATGTTACCTCTGTCACACAATTGTGATATACTTATTAGACTGTACTTCAGTCCATCTATCAACTAGACGTTCTCAATAGAGTGAGAATCAGTCTTACCTACCTTTCCAACCCCAATGATCTCACCTTTCTTCCCATTTCCAAAGGAGACATTACCTCCTTTACGGTCCTCAAGTAAAAGGAACTGGTTCTTGTTTCCTGTCATTGCATTGAGCAGCCACTATCCATGTACCATATTTGGCTGCTCCCCTTCACTTAGACCTGCAAAAGAAAATCAGGGGTTAGTGTTAGGAACCCAAACTAGTTTGATTTCCTTTCTATAGGCAAAAGGATGAATCAAATTCTTTTTAGCCCAACTTGGTAGTATATTCTTCCCTTGAACAAATTCTTTGTTCTTTTTACTTATCTTTTCTTTTGCAGTGGATTCACTTTTATAGTGGCCTATTTTACTGCAGTGTGTGCAAATTTTGTTCTTAGGAAGTGTGAGGTACTTACTTTTGGGATCCCACTTAGGTGTCGGGTTCCCAAAGCCAAGTCCTCTTCTGTTTCTACTATGGTGTTCTTGTAGCCATGAAAGTACATCGGAGGACCTGCTCCATTTACAATTTTTGTCTAGCTCATGCTTGACCTTTCTTAGATCCCCCTTTAGGATTCTTACATGCTCATCCCTTTTATACAACTCATCTTTGATTTTTCCTATGTTTTCTTCTAGAGTGAGTTGTGTGTGATCAACTATCATTTTGCCCGTTCCTAATTTCAATTTTATATTTTCTGATCTAAGCTCTAGGACAATTGAGTCAAGTGCATTAGCCTGGTTCTTCAACACAATATTTTTACTTATAGTTTCATTAACCCTAAGTTCCATATTTTTTCACTTAGCCTTCAATATCACACAGTCTTTAGACAACTGCTCATTTTCATTGTTTACATCCTCAGATTCATCAATTAGTTCTAGAAGTAACTCAGATAACCTTTCTTTAGACAACAATTTAATCTTGGCTTTGAGATGAATTACACTTACCTCAGTTTCTTCATCAGATTCTTTGATAGCCATACGTGCTTGTTCATCCTCCTCCTCATCATCTGAGCTTTCATCTGAGCTTTCCCCCCAAGCAGCGACCATAGCCTTGGTTGATCCTTTGTTGTTGCTTTTCTTAGGTTGAACATGTTCCTTCTTCATTCAACTTCCCATAAAGGACAGTTCTTGATGTGATGATCGGTCTCTCCACACTTGTAGCATCCATCATTGGTTTGCTTCTCGGGTGCTTTTGACTTGCTATAGATTTCACTTCTTGAATAACCCTTTCCTCTCCTCAGGTACTTCTTGAAGTCCTTGGTGATCATAGCCATTTCATCATCTTCTAGATCAGAACCTTCAGTGATTCTGAGTATCAAGCTTCTTTCCTTCTTAGGTACATCCATTTTCATGGTTTGTCTCCTAAGTTCATAGGCAGTAAGATTTCCAATTAATTCATCTAGTGGGAGAGTGGCAATATTATTTGATTCTTGAATGGCATTGATTTTGCTTTCCCAAGTGATAGGTAAAACCTTTGTCAGTATCTTCTCGACTCTATCTTCTTCAGGAATAATCCTTCCAAGAGACTTTAGCTCATTTGTCAAGGTAGTAAACCTTATGTACATCTCTTGGATGATTTCTCCTTCCTTCATAGCAAAGTTCTCATATTGAGAATACAGTAGAGTTCCTCTAGATCTCTTCACCTGAGGTGTTCCTTCATGAGCCACATGCAATGTATCCCAAATTTGCTTAGCAGTGGTACAACTTTGGATTCTGCTGTACTCATCCGGACCAAGTCCACAAATAAGCCATTTCTTGGCTTTAGCATTCTTCTCTCATTTCTTCAAATTCTCAGTAGTGCAATTCTTCAAGTCCCATTTCTTGGCTTTGGCACCTCTACTCCTTCAGCATTTATCTTCAAGGTAGCCAATGGACCATCACTAAATCATTGAGCAAAAATAACATTTACAAAACTCTTTGTAAACCTAAGGATTAACTCTAATCTCGTTGTGACAACCCGCCTCTCACTGTTGTGACAACTTCAAATTAACTCTAACTTGAATACTTAGAATACCTAATACAATTTCTTCGAGATAAACCTGAAAAGTACAACTTGAAAATACCTACTACAATTAAACTAGAATAAAAGACAAACGCTTGGAACTGGTTCTTCTATCTAGTTCATGTAGCTTCAGGTTAGCACACTTGATTCACATAAGAATTGTTTGCAAAATGCCTTGTTATTTTGATCTCAACTCACGTTTAACTTTAGTGTTTGTGTGTTCCTATAAAATGAGAACATCCTGCAATATATAGAGTTAGTAGAATGGGAAATAACTAGAGTTCTAATGCTACTCTTCCTAGGTGGAAGAGTTCTAGTTATCTTCAACTTCTAACGCCTCACTTAGTTTGGATAAAGTTCTCTTCGAGTAAGGAGTCCTTCTCCTTATCTTTTATGTAACCTTTTCGCTTAGGAGATCAGATATAATAACTTAAGCTTATCTCCTTCACGTGCATCCCTTATGCTCAAATGTGTCCGTGTCTGTGTACATTGTGTATGGACCTGGTTCATGCACAAGTTCCTCTGTAAATCATCAAAACAATACTTCAGTTGGCACAATATATGGGTGACTATAGGTTATACATGAGGCGGGTTCCAAACTTGAGGCAACAAATTGTAAAGAATCATTTTCTCCAAAATGCAATCACATAGCCTCGGGCATCATTTTCTCCAGAAAATAATAACACGACCTCAAGCTTTGATATTCTTGTTATCCATTATTATGTGAAACCAATTATGTAATAGTTCCTTTTGGGAGTTAGCACTTCTGACAGACCAATAAGAAACTCTTTTGGATCGTCTGTTATCTTATTTCTATGTAATGTATTACTCTTGGGAGGTTTTGGTTAAAAAAATATAAAACTCTAATATGGATCTCCAGAGATTCATGAGCTTCGCCGAATCATACCAACATAGTGTGGCATCAAAGGAGAGTGCAACATCAGATTTCTTGGAGATCGTCATGTATTAATTAGATTAACTCTATGGCAAGATTTCCTCGATTTCACATCGAAGAGTACGCACTACATCAAAGCCAAAGATGGGTATGAATACCAATTGTGAACTCTTATTTACGATGTAAAATTTAAGGCGGGTGAAGAAACTCCGATGGCGATGGCGTGGATTTATTTTCCTGGACTGCTACCTACTTTTTTTGTAAAGGAAAATCTGTTTTCCTTAGCAACAGCTGTAGGGAGGCCCTTGTATCTTGTCGCGGCGACGATAAACAAAACTAGGCCGAGCTGCGCGACAGTAAAAGTTCTAGTTGATTTGTTGGCCGAGCTACCTAAGAAGATACGTCTGGACATCGATGA